>JAPFSC010000090.1:0-65061 GCA_030777805.1 Fusarium sp. MBC 364
TTGAGAATACCGGTCTCAAGCTGGGCCCCTTGGTCGTCTGGGTAAACAACCAAGCTACTGTTTCGAAGCTCGTTGACGCTCTCGATGGGCTCAAGAGAGGCCCAGCCTCGATATTTATCGATCTCGAGGGTGTCAACCTTTCCCGACATGGATCGATTTCCATCATGCAAATTTACGATGCGGTCGACAAGTGTGTATATCTCGTTGATATACACACTTTTGGAGCCAAATGCTTCTCCACTCCGGGCAAAGACGGTCGCACCTTAAAGCATGTCCTCGAGGACAACAACATCGTCAAAGTCTTCTTTGATGTTCGAAACGATTCGGATGCCTTATACGCGCATTACAACATTGAGCTCGCTGGCATCCACGACCTTCAGCTCATGGAGGTTGCTACGCGAAACTACAACAGAAGACTTCTCAACGGCCTTGCCAAATGCATTGATAGAGACGCACCCCTCACCGAGCGGGAACGGGAAAACATGCTGGACGTCAAAGCAAAGGGCCGCAAACTGTTCCTCCCTGAGCAAGGCGGATCTTACGAAGTCTTCAACCAGCGTCCCCTTCCCGACTCACTCAAGTTGTACTGCGTTCATGATGTCCAGGTCCTTCCAAGACTCTACGACCACTATGATAAGAAGATGAGCGAGGCGTGGCGACAAAAGGTTCTTGACGTCTCCGTGGAAAGAGTGACCATGTCGCACAGAGCCGATTACGTTACATCTGGACGCTTTATGGCCTTTGCGCCTGCATGCTGGGTGTATGGGAAGGAGGTGTAACAGGCACCTCTAATATGTTGCTGAATCAAGTCCGTCCAAATTGGTGGATGAGTTGCTACCACATGCCGCCAGATGTTGGAGTACTAGTCCTGAGTATGCAGTATGCGAGTGGTTCTACTCATAGACTGATCAGCTGACATCGGCAGTCAATGCTCCGTTTCTAGACATCGGACGACGGCAGTTCCCTTCCGATTTTCCCATCCCCTTCCAGAAGCTAGGTTTCATTCATGATTAAGGACTAAAGACCCTTGTCGGGATAATTCCTGAATAGCGGGTGTCACCAGTCCTTCCACTACTCCAATTGGAGGGAAATTGATTGCCCCTGTCACGATCATACACAACTCGGCGAATTAACAGCGTTCAACCCGGTGAGGGTAGCAGTGCTACTTAAGCCAGTCAATCCCACTTACTCGAAAATGGGCAGTCTAGTTGCTCATCGCGAAACATCTCAAGATGGCGACCCTCACACGATTCTTGGTCTTTCTGACTTATTTCTTTTCGGCCGCTTTTGCCCTGCAATACCGCGGCGTCGACTGGTCTTCTGCGGCCGTTGAGGAACAAAAGGGTATCAAATACACCAACAGCGCTGGCGCAGCTCAGCCTCTGGAGCAGATCCTCGCTTCGAATGGCGTCAACTCTGTCCGTCAGCGCGTCTGGGTGAACCCTTCAAATGGCGAATACAACCTCGACTACAACATCAAGCTTGCTAAGCGTGCCAAGGCTGCTGGCATGAGCGTCTATTTGACGCTGCACTTCAGCGACACTTGGGCTGATCCTGGACACCAGGCGATCCCAAGAGGATGGCCCACTGGTATCGACGACTTGGCTTGGAGACTTTACAACTACACTCAAGAAGTATCGAACGCTTTCCAGGCTGCTGGTGTGCCGCCCGCACTTATCTCCATCGGCAACGAAATCACCGCTGGTCTCCTCTTCCCTACCGGATCTACCAAGTCGTACTACAACATCGGCCGTCTTCTCAACTCTGCCTCTTACGGCATCAAGGATTCTCGTCTGAGCCCGAAGCCCAAGATCATGATCCATCTCGATAAGGGCTGGGACTGGGGTACCCAAGAGTACTTCTACACCCAAGTTCTCAACCAAAAGGGCCTCACTCTCGACGCTTTCGACGCTATGGGAGTTTCCTTCTACCCCTTCTACGGATCAGGCGCCACCTTCTCTGCTCTTGAGACTTCACTCACCAACATGGCCAACCGATGGGGCAAGCAGATCTTCGTCAGCGAGCTCGACTGGCCGACTTCCTGCCCTTCCCCTGCCCAGCCTTTCCCCAGTGATATGAGAAACATTCCTTTCTCTGCTGATGGCCAGGCCCAGTTTATCAAGAAGGTTGCTAGCATTGTCAGCAAGGTCCGTGGTGGTGCTGGACTGTTTTACTGGGAGCCTGCTTGGATGAACAACCAGGCTCTTGGATCGTCTTGCCCTTCAAACACTCTGTTCTCATGGCCCGGAAAGGCTCTCTCCAGTCTTTCTGTTTTCAAGAGCATCTAAGCTTGTGTTTAACTAGCGTGATCACACCACGAGCTTCAAGTACATAGTTATCAACGGACATATAGCATGCCAAATTGAACCAACGTCAGTGTCTAATGTTTAATTCCGCGGTGAAGTCAATTAGTCGAGCCTGTCTTGAGAGTGTTTCCATTCGAAAACAAACTAGAGTATGAGGCTGATGTATTGGTTGTATTATGTCTTTTTGTATTATAAAGTCTCATTACCACAATCAACTCTTCTGTTGTTTCATCACTGAGATCCTTTGACCTTTTCAACAACGGCCACGGACATCTTTGGGGTCGGCGTAGCAAGTTCCCTTTCCATCAGCGCAGGGGAAGCCCTTGGAAGCGATTTCTTTGCACGCATCCTCCCACTGGTCACCAGCGAGCTTAGCCTCAGCATCTGCTTGAACGCACTATTTAATGTCAGCCATATTTCGTAACTTAGATGAAAGGGCCACTTACTCGGCCGGATGGGGTATCATAGGCGGCACCACCCCACTAGACAGTCAGTAAAGCTTGAAGCTATCATTAGGGTGTGAAATCCATACCTTGTAACCTGCATCATTGTACACCTTACATGCATCTATGGTCATGCGGAAGTTGTAGGCGTCTCCATTGTGGCAGGCACAGTTGTCGTGGAGCTTTGCCGTGCTACATTGTTTAGCTGTTAGTTGAAGTATGGTAGGATATGGGTTAAGGTGATCCTTACACAGCGGTGAGGAGAACAAAGACAGTGAGAGCTTTGGCGAACATGGTGAATGGCTGGTACAGAAGCTTGAAGCGATTGAACAGTAAAGACAGTCACAAACAATTAAAGAATGACGGTGCAGTTGCAATTGAAAGAGTGTGAGTCAACAAGTGTTGGTAGAAGTGGTGGTGATAGAGATCAGAGACAATTATCAAGAGAAGCAGCCCATATCATATAACTACAATATAAGGGATACGTAATTGCCGAACGGCATCATCCGAGCTTTTACCGTCAATGCAGTTCAACTAATTATCTCAGGACGGCATATAGGTATCCATATCCTTGGCAACGTGACCTGAAACACAACAACTTACTCATTCCAAGTGATCAGCGCAGCTGTCATCCCAACCTGAGCCTTATCCGCCTTGTCAAAATCGTATTAGCTTCTTAAAATGGAAATATCAAGACACGGCAAATCCGAATTATGGGGAAATCTTCAACGGGATGAGACCAAGCGAAAAACTCTATTTTGAAATGCATGATGTCGGGAATACGTGAAACGCGGAATAGATTTCCCCGTGTGGAGAAGGGAGAGCTTTGACGACTTTCATTTGCTGATGATGGGTCAATGCTGTGTCAAGGATGGAAAGATGTCGGGGCGATGAAGGCTATACGCATTGCCCGTTTGAGAGTCAGAGGGTATTTACAGGGATTGGAGTTCGGCAGACGAGTAACTGCATTGATCAGGACGAGGACCGTAGATGTTGAAAAGATAAAGAAGGCCCGCCTGCGATGGATAGTCTACTCGAGTCAACAACACTGCTTGTATACATTCATTCACTCTTTTGAGTCCCACGGTCTTTACCCTAGTCACTCTTTATCTGACTCAACAAACTACTATCCTGCTTTAATTGGTGTTATTCGCATCTGTTAGCATGATTCCTTCTACTCTTCTCGCCCTTCTCAGCCTTGCTGCTGTCTCTCAGGCAGCCGCCACACCTAAAATCCTCTCCTCAGACGACATCATCGTCCTCAAGACCGATGGCACCACCGAAATCATGAAGGCTTCCGACCTTGAAGCTCTCGAGACCGCGCCCGCCGCCAAGAACTTCACAGCCCCTTCCACCAAGTCTATCCAACGCCGCGACTGCAAGGACAGCACCGAAGTACAGGTCCTCTCCGATAAGGAGTTCGTCAACTGGGACGTTCCCATGTCCCCCGTCATCAGTAGCCTTGGCGGCTCCAAGGCCACCGTCAGTGTCTCCAACGGCAAGACCATCGGTAACTCTGTCAGCGGCGGCGCAGGCGTTAGCATTCCTCTCCTCAAGTCGCTCCTCAATGTTTCGCTCAAGATCGACTACTCGAAGACCTGGTCTTCTAGCCAGACCCAGTCGCTCAGCTTCACAGTTCCTGAGAACCAGCACGGCATTATCGTCAGTCAGCCTTACGTGCGACGTGTCCAGGGCAACGTCATCGATGGCTGCACGGGTGAGGCTAAGGATGAGTTCATGTCGGACTCTTACGAGAGCCAGTCTTATGGGGATATGGAGTGGGTCAAGGGAATTATTCGCCTCTGCAGCAGTGAGACCTACCCCATTCCTTTCTGCAACGGCGAGGGCGAGCACAAGTAAATGCGTTCGGGAAATCTGGTAGATAGTCTCAACTCATGTCAACTACAGATGAACAGTTGTATTAGTCTTGGACTCCATAATGTACCTACTGTTAATGTCAGCCTGCATCACATATCAAGTTTTGGCGTAATGAAATAATGCCTGTTTATTCAATCTACTTCTAACAGTCTAACTCTAAGTGATACTGCAATCACGAGGTTCGGTTGAAAAGACTCAGATCCAAAGGAATTCTCTCGCCCATCCAAATCGCCCTCTCCAGATGATCCCTCTTCATTGAAGCCCACTTGTTGACGCCTTCTTCGGGGATAGTATTGGGATGGACAAGGGCAGAGAGAGGTCCTCTCCAGACATTCAACCATGGAATAAATGCTCCGAATTGCGCCGGTGTAAACAAATTCACTTCGAACATGGCGATGGGATGAGGCCCAATGGGTTTATCCCAGATTTTGTAGACTCGCAGCTCGGGGACTAAGTGTGTTAGAATCCTGAGCTACGTAAAATTGAGGATCATGTCGCTTACATTCTCGCCTAATACGTTCCCAGAGCTCTTTGGCATATTTTGTTTGTTCTTCATTGGATTGCAGATAGTAGATGTGAACATCACTATAGTTGTCAATAGCTATTCGGACCATTCGGTTCATGATTTACTCACAAACCACCACGCTCACTTCGATCCAGCGGTTCTATAAACTGATCATACGCGTCGCTGCGCTTTTCCGAAGGTGGATTGAGATAGCTCTTCCCATCCGCCGCCATCTCGCTTGGCATTGGTGGAGCATCTTCGTACCCAGTCAGAGGGGAAGGATACTTGAAAACTGAAGCGTCGCCCATGTTGACGGTTGATTGCGTAGATATAGTTGATGAGAAATTGCAGATATTCCAAAGCTCTCTCTCAAAGTAGTGAACGCGTTCTTTGTCTCTCAGTGCGGGGGACGTAACCCCGGTAGTTGCGTGATGCCTCATCCCACCAGGGTGAATTAATAAGCCAAAGTTAGTCAGCGTGATGAGAAGGTCAAAGCGTAAAGAATTACCCTGTAGTCTAGAATCCTGCAAGACTGATCTAAAAGATGATGGATTAATCCAGGAACCTATGTTAATTAGCTAATTTTTTTTTTTTTTTTTTCCTTAATTCCTTAATTGAAATCTTGCTTTACAATCCTTGTTGATTGGAAGGAGTAAAGACTATTTGTACAGTTGCGGATTTGCTGAGAAGTCATGCAAGGTAGACTTCATGTCACGCTTGTGACTTATCTTTTACGCCATTTTCATTCAATCCGGACCATCTCCTGTCAGCCAAGATGATTTTACAACAATTGACATTCATCATCATTTGGGAAGCTTCGTAATTACTTGTGGCTATGTGAGCTCTTGACCGGTCGCGTGACATTCCAAGGAGGACTAATTGCCTTGATTGAAGCTAAAATCAGGTCCAACGTCCGTCTTACCCAAGTCATGTAAGTCCGTCTTCGCATGTGGCTGAGACGTTCATCCCTGTAGTTATCGTCAGCTTCCTTAATGTCAACCCAGCTGCTTATCACAAGCTTAAACGTTTATTGGGTGGGCCTCGGGCAATATTGGCCGGGACCCTGCGATATGTCATATTCGTCGGAAGCTTCCTTTTTCCATTGGAAGAATCGGCTAACTCCTGCGCCGAGACACTAACTAACCCTTTTCTTGCAACTTTTCACCGAGTTTCCGAGACCTGTTCAGTATGACATAGCCACTGTGTATATAACCACGAGATACCTCGTCAACGAAAAGTCAATTATTCGCGACGTCTTGGCTACGTCAAAACGTAAAACGGTGACGGTTGTCCTGCGGACTCTCGGCCGAGGGGCTACGTAGACAGTGACTCTATGGTGCAAACATGGTTAGAATGAGGCTGAGTGATGTCTCTGAGACCCTGACATGATGCCCAGGAACAGAAAATGATGCGTGCTCGTCAGGGTTCAGCGGATCCGAAAGAGAAATAGAGTATCCGATTGGTCAATGGAATGTCACTAGCCGAGTGCGACAACCTGGCTGTGCCGTTATAAGCGGTCGATACGTGTGCCAATGTCAATGACGTCAAATCTTTTTGGTTTCATGGATCTTATACCCATTTCTTGATCGTTGTTATTCCCTTTTATAACTCCCAAATCGATTTCAATCTTTGTTAAAACAACTGTATCAGCCATCAACTCCCCCGCAATGAATCAATTAAATCAATCAGACCAACAATCTGATTCCTTGGCATCAAGATCAGCATCTCAACAACAATCACCATCATCTTCACCACCACCTTTCTCATCAACACAAATGGCTGATATTGGAACTGAATCTGGGAACCTCTTCCGTCTAAAGGACGTCCTCTCATATTTCGCTGCTGTCAAGGGCGATCTCTCCAACGTCACAGCCCCGCCTTTTATTCTCGCCCCGAGATCGGCTATCGAGATCCCAGCCGCCTGGGCATGTCATCATGATCTCTTCCTCCAACCTTCCGAAGAACCCGATCCCGGAGTCAGAGCACTTCTGTTAGCAAAGAACTATGTGTGCAGTTTGAAACAGCTTGTTGGCGCAGATACAGAAGATGCGGGCAAGAAGCCATTGAACCCATTCCTCGGTGAATTATTCCTTGGATCTTTCTCCGACAAGGCCGGCTCACAATCACAATTAATTGTCGAGCAGGTATCACATCACCCACCAGTCACTGCATGCTCGATATATAACAAAGAGCGTGGAATATCATCAAGAGGATTCGTGGGCCAGGAGACGTCATTCAGTCTGGTTAGCGGAGTCGCTGTGCGACAGACAGGTTATGCAATTATCAAGGACGATAAGCACGATGAGAAGCACCTCATGACCATGCCAACTATTCTCGTCAAGGGAGTCGCCACAGGGAATCCATACCCAGAACTAGAGGGCCCAAGTTACATCACCAGCTCAAGCGGATTTATGACAAAAATCGAATTCCATGGAAAACGAGCTTTCGGGTTTGGCGAGAAGAATCAAGTTGTCGCCGAAGTCTTTGCGCCGGACAACAAGAAGGAACCACTATATCGCATCACCGGCCAATGGACTGGCGAACTAGTTATCCAGGACTCATCCAAAAACACACTCGAAGAATTCCACGTCGACAGAATACCAATGTCACCACTCAGCATCGCGCCCATAGATAAGCAGACACCATGGGAATCACGGCGAGCCTGGTCCAAGGTTACTCAAGCCATTAAAGAGCACAACATAGAAAAGGTGTACGCCCACAAGAGTGCCATAGAAGACTCTCAAAGAAGAAGACGGATGGAAGAGGAGAAGAAGAGTGCTGAGTGGAACAGGCTGTTCTTTACAAAGACCACGAAAGGGGACGCAGTGGCAGAAGATCTGCTAGCTATGGTTCCAGAAAGGCTTGATGGTATAGACTTTACCAAGACAAATGGATCTTGGGCATTTATCGGACAGGATGAAGCGGAGGAGTTGATGAGAAACTTGAACACGGAGACATTACCGTGATAACTGGACTTTTTATTAGCGACATAAGAACAGGAAATACCATAAATATAGAGTCATTAAAGATGCAAATGGCTTTCTAGTCTCCTCATTGAGGCCCAGTGATACTTCCTGGATCACAAGAGTGATGTGATGGTTTTAATCCGTCGTTGCTGTTTAGCCTGCAGACATGTAGTGACCACTACTATAGCACATCGGTGTATTGGTCATATCTTTTTCAGCCAGCTCCTTCTACTCCCGCAAGCCCACAGGGCTACAAGATACTTTCCCAGGCGAACAGACAGACGGCATCGGGAGGATCGAGTGTAGTAACGTCAGGCACAAAGCCTAAAAGATTGAGTCTACGTCTTTCCCAGAACGCGAAGCCCAACGGATGAAATGTCTCGAATGGAACGCGGCGAAGACGTGGTGCGAAGGATCTTTCGGGCCAATAAAACCGAAAGCCATACGGTAGCTCAGTAAGTGTGAGCTCGATCAGGTCCCATTGCCAGACTACATCTGGGACCGAAAGCAGCAACTTTTCGTTTAATGACCTGTCTAAGTGTTTGCTCACTGTGGGCCTTGGGATCCCGGTTACCCATCGGTTATCTGCCGATGGTTTGGGTGCTCGAGGCAGTCGAAAATAAATATCCGTCTCGTATTCTCCGCGAGTTTCCAGATATTCCATCGCCGCCTTGACCTCTTGTGCAGTATCGAAGTCTGGTTCATTCAAGGGCTCGAAGCAGGTGCATACCAATCGCAACAAATGCTTCTTGGTCAGCTTAGAGATTTCACGATCGGACCAAAAATTCGTCTGAGACCTCTTTGCGACGAAAACCTTTAACTCGCCCACCATTTGTATAACCCACATGGCCCGAATGACTCGAATTTCTTCGGGCCAAGTGGGTTGTCCCATGTCGACCAATGGGACAGGCGTACCTCCGTCATCAGGACTCCCAAGCTCATGGTAAAGTGCCAGGGCTATGTCCTCAAAATGAGGAGGATGTAAAGGCGTGAAGCTTGGATCTCGTAGACGTGCTAGGCATTCAGACAGGAAAGACTGTGACAAAGCTGAGATATGATAGGCTGTTGCGACGACTGATCTTGCAGTTTCCGCTGTGGTCTGGGGAAGGGATCCCGGGCCAAGGTTTTGTTTGGTCCCGCCGAATTCAGTACGATGAGATATAGAGTCCCCTGTCCTTGAATTCAACAGGCGAATGGGAAGGTAATCTGCAGGAAGAAAACTGTGCATAAAGAACTGGAATTCCTCTAAATTTGTGAAAGGAAGTTGTCCAGATCGCACAAAGACCATTGCTCGTATTAGCTTCCTAAGCTTTGGCGGTGTGGTCGAGTTTGGTCCCGAGAGTATGCTTTCCATGATGGTCTTATGGTAACAGTCGAAGAGGCGCCATAGTATGGGCGATGCTCGCATGAGGTTCCATAGTGCGTCGAGGCTTGGGAGGGTACTGGAAATCTTTAGAAGGATCTCCGCTGGTAACCCGTCCAATGAGTATGGAATGCGCGGAGCTGGATATTTCTCTTCGGCATGATTCGTGATTGCCGGCGCAGTGGGAGGCATCTAGAGGGACGGCCGATTGAAGCGAGTGAATTTTTCAAGGCTTTAGAAAGAGAGAGTGGCCAAAGCCCCTCTATAAAGGAAAATTCTGTGGGTGACCCATTTGATAAGCTTTGTGTTTAATGCCAGAGTTTGCATGTGTCTTGTTCCTACTGGCTCTCGGGAACCATGCAAATAAACTTGATAGGAAGGCAGTCGTATGAAAACACTCCAGTGGCCAACGCAATGATATGCTTTCGGTACCAGGCGGTATGATTACTCTTGCCGTCTTCCGAAAATTACGCCTTGTGAAACAATACCTTTGTGTGCCGAATGCTTATTACCCCGGAGGTCATCACAAGTGTTACTCACAACGTGTCATCTGGAGCAAGTCGATTCAAATCTTCTAGGGACATTCAATCAAGACGAGCACATTATAATAATGCGAGATTGTATTTATATGCTGCTAAGATCTTTTGACGGAAATGACTGTGACAAATGGTTATGCTAGAACATGGCCTACACCCAAGGCTTTCCACGACACCTATGTTTGGCGTTGAAATCCAATATAGATTGACCCTGGAGAGGACCGATATACCCCGATACTCTGTCATGAATGCTCTTAAACAGTGAAAACAGCGTAGAGACCAGCGGTTGTGCCGATGCACTGTCCATCGCGCAAGTTACCAGTGAAAGGCTGGCTACCATCAGCACGGTTGCTAAAACCGCGGTCTAAAGAGAAAAATTAATATGTCTTTATAGACGAAGATGTTGACTGGAGGACTTACAAGAGAGGCCTGATCCGTTCGAGTCAACGTACAGACCACCACGAGAGCCAGCGGGACCACCAGAGTGGTAGGTACCGCCCTGGTTGGGGTTGTAGTCGATGAATCGGGAGCCGATGAAGTTACGGCAGCCGGTATCAGAGTAGCTACATGCTTGTTAGTGTTTCATTCTGTGGTTGTGAAGAATGGTGACGAACAAGTTGACCTTGATGGAAGCGGCCGAGGCCAGAGTGGCGATAGAGAGGAGGCTGGCGAAGTGCATGGTGAAAATTGACTTGGTGGAAGTAGCTGATTGTTTGATTATCTGAGTGAAGATGTGAAGGCTGGTTGTTAGGAGAAGAGATGGAAGAATTGTATCTTTTTATACTTGCCATCTTGCCTTGTTGCTTCAGCGTATGTTGACCTCCTTCCCTAACTTCACTAGTCTGACATGATAGATACGGTCTATGTTCCCTGTTGAAGCTCTTACAAAGCAGATGAGAATACCTTCATAAGCTGTAGCTGTTAGGATTAATTGTGGAATCGAGGGACAGATCATGATCCAGCCCGACGTTGAACCCTAGTTGATAGGAGCGGCCGACTGTTCGGAGGGAGCTTTCCGTACGGATCCACGACGCATTCTGTGCCGCATAACCGGCTACGAAGATCTTTTGTTGCAACTCTTTGAAATGTCAATCCTACGTACATTATCTGAAGTAATAGACGGTATACTTGGTTGGGGCGAAAGTGAGGAATCACCACTTCGGGGCTGAAGCATGATCATATCATGATCCTACAGCTGGAGATGATTTAGAGCAATTGTCCAAAGAAACCAATGCCGAATTGATGCTTCGCATTGGTCAACTAATTTGCTTAGTGTTGTGTACCTTAAGCCTAGCCTGGGGCGAGCGAGCCGAATTCCATGAAAATAGGCACGATTAGCCCGTACCCAATCATTGGAGATAGATGAGGCACCACCTACTATATTACTACAATATCTTAATGGTCTAGAAGCGACACGTTTGCCACGAGTGGATAGGTTGCAAGTAAATGTTCCTTGTTGGTCCAGCAATTGGAGGGGGGGGGGGCAGACGGGCGGGCGGGAAGTCGGCTTCGGCCGCCCAACCCCTGTCGTATTGACGTGAATACGAATATCCTCCAGTCCATGTGCATATTCTTGCATCTGAAAGCGTCTGTGATTGGGTGGTACTAGATACTAATGAGTGGACAAAAGCTTGTGTGGTCTTCACGTAAGCAAGTATAAGCACAGAGGATAGCTACATAATCAGTTTGCATAAGCCATGGACATTTTGGGATAAATGAAAGTCCTTTCGGTTTCCAATTTGTATGTTTGTGCTACTGACGAACACTGATGAGTATGTGGCGCTACGTAAACTATCGTCACCGACACAATTCAAAGCCCTACTGCATGGCGATCAGGGTGGCTTTGGTCTGCAGATACTCCATGATACCCTCCAGTCCAGACTCTGATCCTGTGCCGCTCTGCTTGAACCCACCCACTGACATCATTGGAACGGCGCCCAATGAGCCTCCGTTGATGCCGACAACACCTGCTTCAAGCTGATCCGATAGCCTCAAACCTCGGGCCAGGGACTCGGTCCAGACATATGCTATTAGAATTTGATTAGCACTCACGCCTATGAGGCTTTTCTTCGGGCGATACTTACCTGCAAGACCATACTCTGTGTCATTAGCCAACTCAATAGCCTCTTCCTCGGTATCAAAAGTGACCACAGTCAAAACTGGTCCGAAGATTTCCTCTCGGAGGACCTTAGCGTCGGACTTCGGGTTGATGAAGATAGTTGGTGCAACAAAGTAACCTTCATCTCCAACACGATGTCCTCCAACCGCAAGCTCGGCTTCTTTTTTTCCAGACTCGATGTAGCTCATCACACGATCATACTGAGCTCCATCTGCAAGTGGGCCCATGGAAGTCGTGGCATCATTGGGACTGGCCCCTAGTGTGGAAGTGGCCTGAGAGTATCGTGCCTTTAGGTTCTCGATGAATGACCCCACGCTGTCACGCTGGATGTATACTCGGCTTGGAGCCGCGCAGACCTGCCCCGAGTTGAAGAGGAACATGTTGGTGCAGCTTCACAAGGAGTTAGCTGGACTCATGTTTAGTTGGAGTGGGAAGACTCACAAATCGATTGCCTTATCAGCATTTGCGTCGTTGAAGACAAGAACGGGAGACTTTCCACCCAATTCAAGCGCCACCTTCTTGAGGTTCGACTTGGCAGCCATCTCTTGGATCTTTCTACCCGTGAAGGCGGAGCCAGTGAATGAAATCATGCGAATCTTCATGTGGGAAGCAAGCAGGGAACCGGTCTCCGCTGCACCATTCAGGATGTTGATAACGCCGGGTGGGAATCCGGCTTCCTTGATGAGATGTCCGAGCTGGAGCATGCCCAAGGGCGACTTCTCGGACATTTTGTACACGATCTGTACCCTATTAGAAGATATTTTAGGAGTATTCAAGGCTTCGTACCGTATTGCCAGCAGCGACTGCTGGAGCGATCTTCAAACCCAGTTGACTGTATCAGTTAGAACCACGTAGGGGTGACGTAGAGCGTAGGGGACTCACATGGCCGAGCCGTTCCAGGCACTGATGCCAGCGACAACACCAAAGGGATGATGGCTGATGATTTTGTAGACGCCATTCTCAGGAGCCAATTGCTCACCACGAATCTTATCAGTCCATCCAGCATAGTCTAAACGATGAGTTAGCTTCATAGCCATGTAGAGGTTATTGTTCATATGGCTTACAGCGGAACAAGTCAATCATCATCTTGGTGATATTCATCGCAATGCTGATAGGCTGACCCATAGCAATCGTCTCAAGCTCAGCCAGATCCTTTACCTTGGCTTCCATAAGATCGACCAGCTTCGACAAGCATTCGGTTCGTTGAGCTGCGGTATATTTTCCCCATGAACCTTTGTATGCTGCCTGAGCCGCATCTACAGCGTCGTCGACATCCTGTGGACCAGCGACATGAACGTCACTGGTGACAAGCGAGCCATCGATGGGGTTGTGGACGCTGAGTTTCTTGTCAGACTTGGTGTCGACATACTTTTCAATGGAGTTAGCTCTTTAAAACAGCGCTTTAAGTGAACTGGCGTACCTCGTTGTTGATGAAGAGTTTGGTCTCGAAGTTGGTCATTGTGGAAGAATGATTGGCTAATCAGTGAATAGTGTGATATATCTTGATGATTTTCGTATAGCAAGACTGCAGTGGGCTTCCATGTCTTTTATGAACCTGAGATCCCGTAGAGTATTCGTAAATACGACGAGAGAGACCAATCGTACCTTAGGATCGATCATTCGTCTGACCATTAGACTCCATCATCGGTTTTAAGCCTTACCGGCGATTCGCCCACTATCTCCGTTCCATATCGTTCCAGGCACGTCGGAATCTAATGCTGGGAATAAAACTCTAAAGGAAGGGTAGTTGATCGGCGGATACTTTTTAGAAGCCACTCCGCAGGAGTTTTCGCCCCCAGGAGGAATCTCACCCACTTCCGCTAGATCTTACTGCCATTTGTGACGCGGACTTGTGATTGGTCTCCGCAACATACAGCTCGTTGTTACTCCAATCACACTAATTGTTCCAGATGGGAATCTTGTTTGCCACCCCGACTCGACATAAACTCCGCAAGCCCAATCGTCATGAAATAAGCGTAAATGCAATGAGTTTTCTTTTTGGCAATCATATCGCGACTGCCTTGATTAATGCAACGCAATTGTCATAGCATCCTTCCATGTCAGCACTTACTCATGAGACTACTGGAAGAGACTGGCGAAATCCTACCATGGTTCTGACGAGCACTTGGGATGGTTCTTGTTACAAAGGAGAATTTCAATTCCTATGCGTAGTTATTTAAATGACAGCATTACAAAGGAGATCATTCAAGCGTCCAGGCTAAACAAGGAGCCGTCGCTATTACTCGCTATTACCACTGTAGGTAAACCCACACTTGCCATTGCCAACAACAAATCCAGCGCCACTATCCGCACCCTTATTCGACATAAAAAATTCAGGATGGAAGCAGAAGGCGACGGCTCAGAGCAAGATCTCCAAGTACAGTGGTAAGAAGGCCGGCAGCTCAAACCTTGACGCGAAGAAAACAACGACAACCAAGACGAAGTCGACTACAACATCCAAGAAGCCACAGTCGTCAAAAGCCAAGCAGACAAAGGCTACACCAAGAAAGCTACCGCGACTGCGAAAAAAGGTTCAGCAGCATACACACCCTCAGCAATCGCTAACACCAAGTTGCAGTCACGCACTATTTGCAACAAAGTGGTGACTAAGGTGAGTGTTCAGTCAAAATCAGTCATCGGAACAACGGCTTCGGTGAAGAGTGTAAGTGCGTGTACTCAAGCCTGTTTGAAGAACAAGCAATGCATGAGCTTTGGTTACAACAAGAACAAATTGTGTCAGCTGTAAGGCAAGAACTTCAAGGATCTTGGGGTTACATCTGGGAAAGGAAACGCTATGTCGTCGTTCTACGATAGGAACTGCTACATGTATAGTAAATGTCCCAAATGGCGGCACGTGGTATGGGACATGGTAGACGGACACTACTATCTACAAACATTCACTTTGTCGAATCATCTATGTGCATATGTACTGTGATGTATTGATATCAAATCTGACGAGTGACAGAAATTGAATAGGCAAATTGCTTGGTTTGCTGGACACGTGCTTGTAAGACAAGATTTGTGCCTGGTTGTATATGAATGACCCGAGGTACACTGGGCCCATATGTACAGAGAATAAAGTACTTCTACACCTCCCCTTGGAATAGCTTCTTAGAAGCCGATGCCATGACACATTTAGCAGCGTCGACCAGTGCTGCGGCTACCACCAACAGCAGCGTTAAAGAATGACCAAGTCTCACCGGGAGCGAACTTGGCGCCGTTGGTACCGGTAGGGTCGGGAACGTGGCCACCACCGTGGGCGATCCAGGTAACGGGCTTGCGGCTGCACTGGTAGGTAGTCTTGACGTGGTTTTGAGCACCTGGGCCGGGGTCGTTGACGTTCTTCTGCTGGCAGCCGTTGGTGCCAATCCACTTGTCGCGGAGCTGGCGGCCGAGGTTGATTCCGAGAACGTTGTCAGAGGCACCGTGGATTCCGAGGTAGGCAACGGGGGTGTTACCACCGTTGCAGCCAGAGAGCTGAGCACCGGAGATGACGGCGACAGCAGCGAAGTCATCTGAAATAGTTACGTTAGCATAAATTCATCTGTTCGTCAAGGTTTGTTAGACATACTGGGTCGGGAGCAGGCGACGCTGTGGGACATGGATCCTCCGTAGGACCAGCCAGTAGCAAAGACTTGCTTCTCATCAATGCAAAGGTTCTTCTTAGCGAAGTCGAGCATCTGGTCGGTGAAGGTGATATCCTCACCACCCTGGTTGGCCCAACCGGCGTTAAGACCGTTGGGGGCAATGAAGATAGTAGAGTCACCAGCAAGACCCTGAAGACCGTAGAAGCCACCCTGGGCGACGTTGTTCATGTTACCATCACGCCAGTGGTAACCAAAGACAAGACGGTGAGGCTTGTTGGCGTTGTAGTTATTGGGAACCTGGAGGATGTACTCTCGGTTCTTGCCGTTAACCTGCATGTTCTTGCGGCCGCTGCCGGGAGACTGCTTGCCGCAGCCAGCTGAGGCAGCGTCTCCAAGCTGAGCAGCACCCAGAAGGGCGAGACAGAAAGCGATGGGGGAACGCATGGTGAAGAAGCTGGACCTGGTAGTCGTTTGTGAGGTAAGAATGTAAATGAAGCGAATAGGTTCTGTCTGGCAGTCCCTGTTGAAGAAGAAAGACTCCAGAAAAAGAGTTTCCCCGGAAGATTCAAGATGTTTATATATGAGTCCTTTGTTATCCTTGCCGGCCTCGGGTGCCGGGTGATGGCCACGGCATGTCCAGGACTTCCTTGTAACTGATCATGCTAAATGCATCCATATTCAGGTTGTTATTGAGCTCGAAACAGTCAAAGCGGCTGTCAATCGACGGTTAAACAGCCAAGAGCGAGTCGAATAGGGGAGAACGGAGGTTGTGGGTCCGTATAGGAACCCTGTATAACGGCTGGTAAACTGGGGTGTTTCAAAACGCTAAAAGTTTCACACAGCGCCTTTAGCTGATCATTTTCCCCTTTGATGGGCCGTTTAGGCCAAGATTAGTGGCCCTGTAATTTCGCCTGTGTTACTGGTATAATGCTATTCGGCCGCAATACGAAACAAGTTTGAACAAGAATTATTCCAAGATTAAGGTTATTGCACTGCATAGACAGAGTAAATGAATGAGACGTCATAATAACGCCAATTGTTAGCCTGGACAGACGATATAACTTGCTCATTTAACCACCAAGTCTCGACCGAGGACTTCCCTAAGTGAACACGCATGTAACTTGAACTAGTCCATACGAGAACATTTTCAAGATGCGATACTCATTCATCCGAAGTTTCTGAAAAGAGACCGTCGATCCGGGGAAACAAGCAAGATGACGTGAAAGTTGGTGATTTAAAACACGGCAGAAAGCCAAGCTGAGTTGACTGGTCGCAACGCAGTTTTTAGCCGTCAGAACGATGTTACGTCAATCAACCGAGGCCCGACCAAGTGAGGAGTAGCGTTGTACTTTTACGTGAACAGGACGACAACAACGTAGCAGTAGAAACATCCAAGAGATTAACCGGGTGCACCAGCAGATCACGCATTTAAGAGCGTGATGCGCGCCTGTAATATTCTTGCCTCGTTGATGAGTTGAGTCTGGGGCAGACTGCAGAGGGCAATTAATACGTGTGATATATGGGACCGGGCATGCGACTTGACCAACTCGGTAGTTTTCCAGTCCAGTGATCGATCGAAGAAAAGCGTCAATAGCCGAGAAGTGAGGAGAATCTATAGGGTAATCTGTGAGTCTGGAGATGGAGTCAAAGAGAGTGATGCGGACATCAACTGTGTGTTATATACACAATTGCTGTGACTTTGAGGTGCCACATGTTGGTTATACTCGTATATCGATCGTGTCCCCCACACAAGAAAGCGTCAAACAAAGTCTAATTCATCCTATCTAAGACACCAATTGCAGTAGCAGCGGCACTTGGATCTCTAGAGTCTGCTCGATCGCGCACTCGTCGTACCATGAACCAGTCATGTTCTGTTGTAAGCCCAATTGAGCGACACTGACCATTCTCTCGGGCCGTTGTACCGTCATTTCTGTCTTCCCCACACTCAAGTCTTATCCTCTTCCAGAACGGAATCAACCCCTCCGTCGGGTGCATATGCATCTGGCCGTAAGTAGTCCAAGGCACTGGGCTTGGGAGAAAATATCCCCATATTTCAGCTAGGATATGCTTCCAGAACCAGTGTTTTTCTCCGGGGTTTTCCAGTCACGGGAGCTTTTACCAAGGCTCACCTAACGTTACCTCAACCTCATCTTACAGGGACAAAATAACTGGTGGAGAAATAGAAAAATATGGGCTCAAAAGAAATCATTGGCGCGATGCACGGTTGTTTCAGGAACCGACTAAAGTATCTACAGTAGTATTGCCAACAGCCGGCAGAGCTATGCCCAGTTCGTGGGGTATCCCCGTCACCTTCTGCCGAACCACCAAGGCTTTAGACCTCAAATAACTTGTCGCCGCCTTTCTAAACGGACCGAATATCATCAGCTATCGTCCTTCCTCATGCTCAGAAATGCTAGACTATCTCCCCATTATTTCGTTCTAACGGGCCGTAGAGCCATATGGGACTACATATCCAGCCACGGAGATGATTCCGTCGGTCAATTCGGGATGGGACCAATCGAATTCCCCATCTTGAGGCTCACTTACAGTGGATAAGTCTTCAAGCGATGCAAGTACATAGAGTATAGCTTTTAGATATATATCTCTTCATAGTCCGGCCAAGACAACTATCTCTATCATCACTCATCTCACTCTCTCAACTCAACACCAGCACTTGAGTCTCAACATCTTCCACATCAAACATGAAGTTCTCTATCCTCGCCGGACTCTTCGCCCCTCTGGCTATGGCCCAGTCCCTCTGTGACCAGTACAGCTACTACGCCAATGGCGGATACGAGTTCAACAACAACCGCTGGGGACAGTCCTCCGGCTCTGGTACCGGATGCACCTACATTGACTGGTCCAACAGCAACGGTGCTGGCTTCCACGTTGACTGGAACTGGTCTGGTGGCCAGGACAACGTCAAGGCTTACCCCAACGCTGGTCTTCAGATCTCCAACAAGCCCCTCGTGAGCCAGGTCTCCAACATGCAGTCCGCTGCTGCTTGGTCTTACAATGGCAACAACATCCGAGCCAACGTCGCCTACGATCTCTTCACTGCTTCCAACCCCAACCACTCCACTTCCAGCGGTGACTACGAGCTTATGATCTGGTAAGTGGCCCTACACAAGGTTCTTCCCGCACATTCCTACTAACATCCACGTCACAGGCTCGGCCGTCTTGGCGGTGTTCAGCCCATTGGTTCCAAGATCGGCAATGCTAATGTCGAGGGACGCACCTGGGAGCTCTGGAGTGGCATGAACGGCAGCATGCGCGTCTACAGCTTCGTCGCTCCTTCCCCCGTCTACGACTTCAACTCCGATGTCAAGCAGTTCTGGAACTACCTTGCCAACACCCAGGGCTACCCTGCCAGCAGACAGTACCTCCTCAGTAAGTTCGCTCAGCGTGGACACTTATATGTCTTATATTAACCCAATCAACAGCCTTCCAGTTCGGTACCGAGCCCTTCACCGGCAGCGGTGCCCAGTTCAAGGTCACCAACTTCAACGCCCATGTCCGACGTTAAATGGTGGCTAGGTGATTTTCAGCTCATAAGAGCAATGGCAGCACGGCTGGGTAAATCTGTGGGACTGTATATATTTCTTCGTTTACATATTTACTACTCTGTACATAGCGCTTCTCTGAAATGAGCGCTAAAATTATGACTCGATTGTTACCCTCACTCCCCAGCTGTCGTCTACCGTGACTGGGATAAACATGTCGTGATCGTAGCGCACGTCGCGCTCAGTAGTCTCGTAAAGACGCATATGGGGCATGACCCTCATTACCAGAGCTGTAAGAGAAAGGTACAATTCGCAGAGGGCAAGGCTGGATAGTATGTTAGTAACGGAAACCTTGCTATTCGCTAAAATCAAAAGGAGATGGCATCACTTACTTTTTGCCCAGACATCCACGGCTACCCTTGGAGAAAGCAAGCATAGATCGTTCCAAGTTCTTCTTGATGGCTCCATCGTCGCCGATCCATCGCTCAGGAATGAAACCGTACGAGTCAGGGAACACAGACTCATCGTGATGGGAGATGGCTGCTGACATGCCAATCGCATAGCCTCGGGGAAGAACAACGGTGGCAGGCTTCTTGTTAAACTCCCCGTGGTACACAAGATCTTCTGTGGTAGGAACACGAGCCGAGCGGCTGGAAACACCGTAGGAAAGACGGAGACCTTCATTGATGACTGCTCCGAGGTAGGGGAGTTGTTCCAGAGTAGTCCAAGAAGGAAGATGACGAGGATCGTCAACGACAGTTGCCAACTCGGCCTGCAATTTGCTCATAGTCTCAGGTTGAGAAAGGAGGAAGTAGGTAATCACAGCCAAAGCCCAACTCGTAGTCTCTGTTCCAGCGTTGACAATGGTAACCGCCTCTTCAACAAGGCGATCAGTTCCCTTTTCACTCTCATCAAGTTCGGAATTCAGCAGGTCGGCAAAGATAGTGGGTCTATCATAGACAATACCAGAGTTGAGATCGGTTTTGGTTTTTGTAACTCGCGCAGGGATGTCGATTTGCAGGGTTCGGACAAGCATCGCAGCATCAGCGGGAAGGTAGTCAACAAAATACTTACCAAACTTGACAGTTCCAACCAAGAAAGGGAAGAATCGGAAAATGAAGACAGGCTTGAGAACTGCAAGAGTAGCTTCACGGAAAGTAGGTCTCCATGTATCGCGCGACAAAAGTCCAAAGGGTTCGCCGAAGCAGTAACCGGAGATAGCATCGGAAGTGAAGCAACTGTATGCGTGCGCAACATCGATAGGCTGGCTCTTCTTTCCACTGGCCTCGGCTAGGAGTTTGTTGCAGAGTGTCTGCGCCAGTTCGTGAACCTCTTGTTCCAATCTGGCGATCATGGCTCTGGAGAAGAATTTGGCTACAGGGGCGCGTCTGAGACGGTGCATATCGTGGTCAGGTGTACCGAATGCGTTTCCAGTTCCAGCCGCTGAGCCATTGACTTGATGGAAGGGCTTGTCGCGCTTACGTCCACCAACAGCATAGATCTCATCCGAGAATGCCATATCGGCACAGTGAGTCTCATTGGGATTAATTCGGACAATAGGGCCTTTCATTTTGTCAGTATTTGAACCATTTATTTTCTCAACTCCTATGCTTACCGTATTTCTCATGCATCTTCTTGATAGCATGAGTATACCGTCCAACCAGAATCACATCGTGGTAGAACTCGGGCAGATACGTCGCTCCGGCGAGTTTAGGACCCGGCACCCCGCTCAAAGGGTGCAGAGGAGAAATGTTATACAAGGCTTGCAGAACCTTGAATGCAAGCCAAGAAAGGACGGTAACTACAGCCCAATCTCGCGCAGACAGCGCCGCAAGGGCACTCTGAATAGTGTCTGCCATTGTTTTTCACGACAACAAAGCTCAGACCAATCAGAGATGAAAAGAAAGTAAGCGACGCGACGTAAAGCAAGACCCGTTCTTATAATATTTGTTGTCGAGTTCAGTAGACACTTGGGCAGCGCATATCCTTGCAATCACATGATTAGCCCTCTTGTCGCATTCGCTTATTCGTAATCTGGCCCGTGATATCCTTCCTAGTGGTCTGACTTTGTAATTAATTAATGGGAACTTGGATCCATTGTTCGGGTTACGATACGCATATTGGTTAACCTCTCGTTATCCGGAGGTTGATAAGGCTGGAGGCCAATGAAATTAACCTTTCCCCGACCCAGGACCCTGGAAATAGCGGCGAGACATGTTTAAGGCTTAGTGCCACATTCATGCAGCTCCCAGGCCCTGTAAATTAGCGTATGCACCACTACGGCGCCCTGAAACAATCATGAGTTGGATCTCATGGAAATATTGAAGAAATACTCCCTACTGTAAAAGGATAACACATTGTTCCAATGGAGTCGAAATAGACTTTCGGTTATCTTGAGAAAATCTTGAACCACAAGGCTTTCGCAACCGACCGAGCCTCACCCCACTGGACGGGTAGACTTACTTTAGCAGATTTCTCTTTCGCCTACGTTAAGGATCATGGGCTGGCTTTGGGTGTCGGGAGACGCTTCTTTGTTTCTTCTCTTTGTCTCATCGTCCCATGTGGATTCGTATGTCAGAACGATGTGGTGAAGCATTACAATATTTCTCCTTTCAATAAAGCGGATAGGATCATTTCGCCGTCATGAAGGTATGAGAAGGCCGGGCTACCCGGTAGTTGTTTGCGAATCCATTGAGCTTCCCCAGATACTGAAGAGAAGTGGGCATGGGGATAAGAGTGACATCTCTCTAGGAAACTCATATCACAAGCTCCGTGAATTACGCTCGACGCGGATGTCGGGATCATACCGCCGACAGTCACTACGTTTATTCAACACCCGGCCAATCGGAGAAATGTCGAACAGCGAGAACGGTCCAAACCTAGGCCAACAGTCGCCAATTGAAATTTCCAAGAGTGCCATTAGCCAATGGAACGATACGATCAGCGGTGTAGCACGTGTCCTGTCTCTTGATAATTATTACAAATTTCACGGAATGGCTGACTAAATTCTCACTCTCACGGTCTCACCTGTGAAAACATCGGTGCCGATACGCCGACACGCCGACATGCCACGGTGCGCTGGCTGACTGCGCCCGAGACTCGTCCGCGCGAAACGGACGACGAGATGTAAAACGCCCAATTCTCTATTCAGCATCTCGGATTATTCAGAACTACCAATCTAACATTCGGCTCAGTATGCGTCATGCAGCAATCAATCAACAACTATTTAATATCAATATGAGATTCACATATCCAATGTTGAACAAAAGCACAACCACATCAATTGAACTGACCATCTCATACTTTGATCACTTTTCTTACAACTCTAAATTTACCCGTTATAATGGCTATCAGGCTCTATGGATATGATCCTTCCACTTGCACACGTCGAGTAATGACCGTGCTAGAGGAGAAGGGTCTTGACTACGAATTCGTCCCTGTGGACGTCTTTGCAGGCGCTCATAAGACAGAAGAATACACCAACAACTTCCACCCTTTCAACAAGATTCCTGTTCTAGTTGATGAGGACGCAGGTGTTAAGATCTATGGTATGTCGTAAGACAAATATTACAAACCTGCTAATGACTTACATCTTTGGTAGAAAGTCGAGCCATTGCGCATTATCTCGCGACAAAGTATCGGGATCAGGGCATTGACTTGTCCCCTTCGGAGCATGACTTCAAGGCATATGCAGCCTTCCAGCAGGTAAATGATCCCAATTATTAATGTAAACTTTGTGTTAATGAATCACAGGCACTTTCTTTGGAACTCTCCTACTTTGACCCGAATGTCCACGGAATCGCTTGGGAAGAAGTTTTCAAGCCTCGCAGAGGCCTTGGTCCTGCTAATCCCGACATCGTCAAGTCAAAGCTTGAGGACCTTGACGCGTCGTTGAAGGGATATGAGCGGATTCTTTCGAAGCAGAAGTATCTTGCTGGTGACAGCATCACCCTTGCCGATTTGTTCCATCTTTCATATGGACAGATGACAGAGCCACTTGGTTTCGGTGATCTTCTTATCAAGTACCCTGCTGTTGCCAAGTGGTGGGGTGGTCTGAAGGAAAGAGACAGTTGGAAGAAGGTCAATGAGGGTCCGGAAATGCCCAGCAAATAAGGGGTGACGCTTATCATTATGTACTGTCTAGTGCATCTAGACAAACACATTCGCTTTGTGGCGACATGTAAAGTTGAAAAGACCGACTGTCATTAGGGTTAGTCTATAGGACGCATTATATCCGAAGACACCAATAAACCCGGTGGCGTACCGGAGACACTGAAACTTATGGTCCTCGGCGAATTGGAATTGAGCTCCAAATTGAGGGCGGACCATGCTTTTACCAAGCATTGGCTTTGGCGGTCCGACAGCATGATTATGCTGTCGTTTTGGCCCTAATTCGTCTAGTCCTTGCACTAACAGTCGTTTCCAGCCGTTCTAGACCAGCAGTACCGTACTACGTCCAGTCTTGACAGAGAGAGTAGATGTCGCACAGACGATGCTTGCGCACCACGTGGTGACTAGCACCTGTAGATCAACTAATGATCTGGTAGTCTGGGGACTTCCTTGATGTCTTGGATGAGATCAACGACGACAAGAGGTTAAAGAAAGTGATCTGCATTCTGACATCCTGTTACAGCCAGGGGTAATGGGGCTCTAGAAAGATCTGCGCGCGGAATTGAGCGCTGTTATTATTTCCGTTGTCATAGCGGAAGATCTTGTCCGTAAATTCAGCCAATCCAGGTCAAGATCTACAGTTCCACTACCTCGGTAACATCGGTAATGAAAACTCCACAGGAATGCAATATTGTCTCATGTCTGATAACCGACCTACGATTCATTGAATACGCGGATAAGGTAATAAAGTCTCCAGCGATTTGTCATGTCACCGTTTATGGCGTTGTGTGTTAGCATCAATGTGTTCAAAAGCTAGTAGATATGAAGGCAATGGGAGTTAAGCCAACATGCCAGTGCCCACTCGATGGGTGCGGAATAAGCCGTACACTCTTTTAGAGCTGCATGATCTCCTGTCAAAACCATCAATGCAAATTCTTTCTCCGCCTATATCCACCAGTAATATCCGTAAAATGCCAATAGTCCGGTTTGAGATCTTCAAACAGCAGATCTATTGGCAGTGGGGCGGCTGAAATTTCAGATCACATCTGAGTCAATAGTACCGAGTCGAATTCGCAATGTGACCAGTCAATTCCCGAGGTATCGGTCCCTTCCTTAGCATGTCCTCAAATGGGCACCGATCCCGTGGCAGTTTCTATCATCTTT
Source organism: Fusarium sp. MBC 364 (assembly GCA_030777805.1). Classification (NCBI taxonomy): domain Eukaryota; kingdom Fungi; phylum Ascomycota; class Sordariomycetes; order Hypocreales; family Nectriaceae; genus Fusarium; species Fusarium sp. MBC 364. The sequence goes on from JAPFSC010000090.1 coordinate 24,481, forward strand.
TTTGCTTATTCTTGTCAGTCCTTACAGCATGGCCTCATCCGTATCAGACTACAAGGTCGCTTCCATGGCCCTGGGATTTTCCCTGGGCTTTGGCTTTTTGACAGTTTGGACGGCTATCAAACAGACGAGGCGAAATCGGAACCCGCTACGAAGTTCGTACATCTACATGATCTGGGGAGAGATTTTGGCCAACGTTGGGATTGGAATCCTTGGATATCTGTTCCTGAATGGTGTTATAAAACCAGGGTACGTATCGCTTCCCGGTCGCGCGACCGGCCCATACTAACGTGCATAGCGTTCCAACCTTCTTCTTTATCTTATTCTTCTGGGTCTTCGAGATTCAGCTACTGCTGCAGATTATCATTAACCGAATCGCTATCATTGCCGAGTCTCAACGAACGATTGCACAGCTGAAATGGGGAACTGCCGTCGTGGTGACATGCATCAATGTTGCCGTATTCTGTATCTTCATCCCATCGCATATCCAGCCCCCTGTCAGCCAGACGTAAGTTCCCTTCAAGGAAACCGGTGTGCTTTCATCTGACAAATCACAGCTTCGTCACTATCAACAAGTATTGGGACAGAACTTCCAAGATTCTGATCTGCATCATTGACGCCGTTCTTAACTGGTACTTCCTACACATTGTGAAGGAGAGACTTGTAAAAGAAAACCGCCTCATAAAGTATAAGCCGCTAGTCTCCTTCAACGCCAAACTGATGGTGCTGTCCATCGCTATGGATGTATGACCATCAAGCCTACTTACTCTATCACCACTGACATTGTCCCAGGTCCTTCTCATCGGCCTTATGTCTCTACCGAACCAGACCGTCTTTATCCAATTCCACCCCGTCGTTTACCTCGTCAAACTCAACATCGAAATGTCCATGGCCGACATGATTACTCACCTCGCCCGAATGAAGATGACCGACGAACTATATCCATCCAACTCTTACTCCCATACACCAAAGAACCATACTGCTCCAGAAAACAATGTTGGTGCGTCTATACAAATGACTCACAAATCACAAGTCGCGTCAGGTCCTAACGCATCGCTTGATGACCTTTCTGATGCTTCTGGGCCCTCGACGAATGGCATCCACAAGAAAATGGAGTTTAAGGTTGAGTCTGAGCCTAAAGACCAGGATCGTAAGAGTGGAAAGTTTGGCGCTGTGGTTGAGTTGCCGTCGCCGGGTGGTGAAGGACGACCAAAGAGGAGTCGTTATGAACAGATTGAACCCGGCCAGAAACACTCTCGATCAAATAGCAAGACTCATATCATTTGATCTGTCAAGTATTGCTGGAAATATCACTTCTCATGTATATACATATACCATAACAATAAAATAATAATAATCCTCATCTAATTTTTGATAGCCACAATTTGTGCCGCCGCTGTGCTTATCCTTGGTGAAGGTCAGAGAAGAAACTTCTGACATCCTTGAGCCATTCCTTGGGCTGCGATACTGCGGGGAAATGGCCCCCAGTCTCATGCCTAGTAAAATACACAACATTCGAGACCCTCTCGATCCAGTCTCGGGGCTGCGCATAGATATGTCAGCCGAATTCCACAATTGAGGGTTGGGTCTTACATACCGCGAGAGAAAAGGCGGCCAATTCAGGAAATGGTCCATTGGGGCTGCCCCATTCCGTTACACCAGTCGGAACCTTGCTTCTCGGGTAGTCCATCATGCCGGGCTAGACGATTCCGTTAGTCATTGTTCTTGCCACATAGTGTCAAGTTCCATACCTTGAGTGCCTCGAGGTAAGATCGAATGTTGGCGTAGGGACCGGGGATGAACAGCATCATTGCATCAGTGATAAGCTCTTCGTAAGTATACTTGTAACCATCCGAAACAGCGTGAACAAGATCCCACATCCAGCCTAGAAACCCAACAGGGCTATCTTGAAGGGCAAGAGATAAGGCCAGGGGCTTCTGAGCATGAACAGTCATATACGCCGAGTGGGACGAATACCACTCATTAGAAGCCTGTATGTAAACAGTCTCCTCTTCGCTTGTCTCATTTCGCGCCAAGCGGCCTAGATCCTCCTCGGTGGGTGGCGCGAGAAAGAAATCTGTCATGTGCCCAATAACACTTTCCTCAGCATCGCCGACCATCCACATAGCAACTAGCCAACCCAGGTCAGTGCTGACAATACCGTATGTCGTGTAACCAAGCTGTTTCATTAGACCATCCATGATTCGTCCGGTCTCACGAGGAGTAAGATCAGGCTGTGAAGGAGCCGGACTGAACCCGAAGCCCGGCAGGTCAGGCGCGACAACGTGAAAAGGTGTGTCGACATTATCGACAAGAGGATCAATGACTTTGGACCATTCGAGATAGGATGAGGGCCAGCCGTGCAGGAGGAGGAGAGGAAGGGCATCGGCCTTGGTAGATCGGTGGTGTACGAAGTGCAGCGGAACGGCGGCAGTATAATTCCGGTCGCTTACGACCGAAGTTGCGTAGTGGTTGCCCTCTTTATTGATACGATCCTGGACGGACAGCCAATCATATTCATTGGACCAGTACTGGGCAATCTCGTCGAGTGCGTCTGTTGAAGGCCCTTCATTCGTCCAGTTGGTGGAAAGAACACGAGGTGAACGCCACGTCTTGACTTTAGCCTGGGTCTGCTCAATAAAGTCTTGGTTGACCGATATATTGAAAGGCTGAGGCGAAGTCAACCCAGTGGGGAAGAAAAATGGGAGAGGTGCAGGAGCTGACATGATGTTTGCGTGCTTCAATTGTTGGTGTGTGTTTATTCCCAATTGCATGGCAAGCACACCCATTTTTATATTGTCGTGAGAAGGATTCACAATTTGTCAGCTGTAAGAAGTCACTCAATTCGACCATTCTTCGGCCGCAGTTCGAATGATAAGTCTTACTCAGATGGTGATTCGGCCGAAGCCCGGACGAAAACAACAATATGACGGACGAAATTTGAGGGAACTAAGCGGCAATAGCGCTAAGTTTCAAGTTTCAATTACTATGGTACGGCGACGATCATGGGACAGAATTGGTATAGTGCAACGCCGGGGAATCTCGCCAAGTTTCCTGAAACATCTTGAAGAACCGAGAGTCAAAACACCCCATGAATACTTTACCTTGAGCGATGTGCATACTAAAATGAGTTGTGGTTTTGACCTCGATTGACCCATTCTGACCGTTGCATCAGTGGCTTGTATGCAGCCGAAGAAAAAGGGAGCTGACTCGCATGGTCTAGATCAGGACAGAGGCAGCCAGCTCTTGAAGGATGCAGCCATGATTTCTTTGCGGGAGACCCACGAGGCGTTAACGTTCTCATCTCCTAAGCTTTTCGGTCCACGGCAGTTGCGAGTGCCGGTGGATTGAACGGACATGTTAGAGAGCGACCAAGTTGCGACGGAGTCTACACCAACTCGCACCATCGATACGAGAAGTATTCGTTCATGATCGATCCAGCTAACTCACAAGATGATCGTAACTAAAGGTGCTAAATCCATGACGCCACACCTCCAAATCTCCATGATCTGACCTAGTCACGCGCTATCCCCTGGTGGCGTCCAATAAAGACTCCCACAACATCGCGAATTGCTTCTAGAGCTGGTACCTGCAGATCTAAGGGCGGGTATGCAAGGACCACCCTCAGTGTTTTTCAGCTGTGCACAGACAGACGTTCTCGTGATGCCAAGCTAGTCCCGCCCTCTACGTCTGAGCGGCTGAAGGAAAATACGAAGAGGTCATTTCGTTTTGACGCCAGAGATTAACGTGGCCAATTGGAGTCGTGGGGATTTCCAATTTTAACTTTGAGGTAGGTGCCTCAACTGATGGTTGTCGGTAGGTCCGCAGTAGGCTGAAACATAAAACATGATCGCCATGCGGGGGCTAATCGGCCATCGAGTGATGAGTTTGTGTATATGACCGTTGGGGATATCACTTGTGATTTATCGTCATCACCAACTTCATTCAAGTCATTCATTCCTTTTACTGTACATTAATCTTTTGTTATTCATGCCACTATGAGGCACCTTTTGACACTCGCGCTATGCTTCACCAGCATCAATGCCATTGCTATCACAAAATCCCACAAGGCTGCAGGAACCGGAGAGCCCGAAGGCTCCGTCCAGTTCCTGAGTCTCAGGGCTTCGGCGCCCATTGGAACGACCATCTCACGCGACAAATGGTCCGTCACTTGCGATAGCTTCCACGATGGAGAGGGCTGTGACAAAGCCATCGACGGTGACCGCAACACCTTCTGGCATAGCCAATGGGGCAACGGCAATGATCCAAAGCCTCCCCATACTTACACCATTGATATGGGATCTACCCAGAACGTCAATGGTTTGTCTGTTCTGCCTCGCCAGGATGGAAGCAGCAACGGCTGGATCGGTCGTCACGAGGTTTTTCTAAGCTCAGATGGAAAGAACTGGGGTAGCGCTGTTGCGACTGGCACTTGGTATGCTGATAGCACTACCAAGTATTCCAATTTTGAAACACGCCCTGCTCGCTATGTCCGCCTTTTTGCCCTCACCGAGGCCAAGGGCCAACCCTGGACTAGCATCGCTGAGATCAACGTCTTCAAGGCTGACTCCTACTCCGCTCCCCAGGCTGGTCTTGGACGTTGGGGTCCAACTCTTGACTTCCCTATCGTTCCCGCGGCTGCATATGTCGAGCCCACTTCAGGCAAGGTCGTAGTGTTCTCTTCCTACCGTAACGATGCTTTTGGAGGCTCCCCAGGCGGTATCACCTTAACCTCTTCTTGGGACCCCGCCAGCAACGTCATTGCCGAGCGCACTGTTACTGTCACCAAGCACGACATGTTCTGTCCCGGTATTTCCATGGACGGTGCAGGTCAGATCGTTGTCACAGGTGGCAATGACGCTAAGAAGACAAGTCTCTACGATTCGTCTAGCGATAGCTGGATCCCAGGGCCCGATATGCAAGTTGCACGAGGCTACCAGTCATCAGCCACTACATCAGACGGTCGCGTCTTCACCATTGGAGGTTCCTGGAGCGGCGGTATCTTCGAGAAAAACGGAGAAATCTACAACCCGTCCTCCAAGACCTGGACTTCCCTCTCCGGCGCCAAGGTTAACCCAATGTTGACAGCCGACCGACAAGGTCTCTACCGTTCCGATAACCACGCATGGCTCTTCGGATGGAAGAAGGGAACCGTTTTCCAAGCTGGACCCAGCACTGCCATGAACTGGTATTACACCAGCGGCAACGGTGATGTCAAGTCAGCTGGTAAGCGTCAGTCAAATCGCGGGGTTGCCACCGATGCCATGTGCGGAAATGCCGTTATGTACGATGCTGTGCAGGGCAAGATCCTAACTTTTGGCGGCGCGAAGGATTATCAGGATACCGACGCCACGACCGACGCCCACATCATCACCCTCGGCGATCCCGGAACAACTCCCAAGACCGTCTATGCTAGAAATGGTCTCTGGTATCCCCGAACATTTCATACTTCTGTTGTCCTCCCCGATGGAAGCACCTTCATCACAGGTGGTCAAGTGCGCGGTATTCCCTTCGAGGACTCAACACCCCAGCTTACACCAGAGCTTTATGTTCCTGGAGACGACACCTTCTACAAGCAGCAGCCCAATTCTATCGTGCGCGTTTATCACAGTGTTTCGCTGCTGTTACCCGATGGTAGGGTTTTCAACGGTGGTGGTGGTCTTTGTGGCGATTGCACTACGAACCATTTTGACGCGCAAATCTTTACACCCAACTATCTTTACGATAACAACGGCAATCTTGCGACGCGTCCTAAGATCACCAACACCTCTACCAAGAGCGTCAAGGTTGGTGGTAGAGTGACTATCACAACTGACGGCAGCATCCAGAAGGCCTCTTTGGTGCGATACGGTACGGCAACGCATACGGTCAACACTGACCAGCGCCGCATTCCTCTCACTTTGTCCAACAGTGGAAGAAACAGCTATTCTTTTACTGTTCCCAATGACTCTGGTGTTGCTTTGCCTGGTTATTGGATGTTGTTCGTCATGAACTCGGCGGGTGTGCCGAGTGTGTCTACGACAATTCGCATTACTTCATAATTTCACAAGTAATCTGTTCATTCTTTACCTTACTCCCCCCTTGTTTTTATTTAACCGTTTCCTTTACAGCCTGTTCATTCCCGTATCATACAATATGATAGGACTTTCCAAATCAAATGGTACCTGTACTCGTTCAGATTGTGCTATGCCAATACAAACAATTCTCCTTGAGAAGTGGTTATAAGCTGAGAACATATATACTCGATACACCGAGCTAGAAAGTGCAGAGATAGAATAAGTTTGACATGATAAATCTAAGGACAATCAGCCTCTATGAATCCTTACTCGTCGGATGATCGGAGGACTGCAAGGCCGAGCCGAGGTGAGAGTCTCGGCCCAAAGGTAGCATGTGTCTAAATTCGATTGATAGAGAGGCATCAAACTAAAAATTCAATAGTCTACTTCCATCGTCGTGTTTCGCGCGTATATATACCGTAGAGTACAGTCATTTTGACAGCTAAACCCTCGACCATGATCCGGCCCAATCACGGAGAGTGACGTCAACGACCTCGAATCAACAGGTCTAACCTAGAATGGCAATCAAATCAACTACAGTGGGTCGATCACATGTTGACCTGAGAAGCGGCGAAGCTAACCAGGACTTTTGGTGTTTGTCGCGTTCTATCTTCCGCTACATTGATCATGAGATCGACTGACCGGGGGCTCGCAATTGACGCGAAGGATTGACCGCGGAATTATGTTTTCACTTTGTCTGCCAATCAGTCAGATCTGTCGTCGCGCAATTGGTAAGCTTACAAGTCTAGAACTCGCGTCTTTGCGGCTCGATACGCGTATACTCATCAGGTTATGCACAATTGTCCGTCCACTGCATGATTACATCGGTAAATAATATCCGGGAATGCTCGTTGGTCGGCCGAGTGAGAACATGGGCACAATCCTACCCTGTACATGGACGAGAGTTTTTGTGTCGGGCTTGTCAGACATGCTGTACAGATGTGCAAAAAACAGACAGCACATAGGAGAATATTACTTCGGAGATCCATCAATCACAGGAAAAGGCTTAGACAAATGGCCATCATTGCTTCATCATCCAGAATCTCGGAATTGACTGCCGAGTGACAACCGTCCAGATCACATTCAATAAGCCAAATCTCAACCCAATTTTTAAGCTGCGTCAGATCCCGGGGTACTCGCAAGATACCTCCACTTTGGCTCCAAACACCCGCTGTGATTGGGCAGGAGCACTTGGAAACAAGGATGATCTCTAATCTTATCTCCTTGCCTACATTCATGCTTAATTAAACGATTCCGTGCCAGTATCCTACAGCCATCACGGACCTGTCAAACTTGTCCATGAAACCGTCCATCATGATGTTTTCTGGGCGTTCCTCATGCCAAGTCGTCTCATGTCTCGAGCCTCGGATGACACCCAACCGAAAGACTCTTCATGTCTTGTCTCCCCGGTAAAAGTCATGAAAAACCTCCTGACCAATACCTCCCCCGGACTAAGCAAGCATAAACAGAATAGCGTCCAAGTCAACCAGCTGAAACCCCGCCCGTTGGATCCAAGAGTGACTCAAGACTTTGACCGAGTAGGGAATCTAACCCCGAACAAAACATCCTTGTCCTCAACTGGTGGATAATTCCCCCCTTCTCCGCATTCCTCATCATCTTTTTGCGGTAGTCTCCCCCGAATTTGATCTCAAGCCACGTCCAACAGCACCGATTCCTACCTCTTGCGCTCCAATCAACAACAAGCGCTTCTATACAGCTTGTCACGCGCTGTAGAATGGGCGCATCCTAGCGTGTCTCTGGTCGCGTTTGCAATCGAGGTTGCAAGGACCGTTCCTTTCCCCATGGGGCGCCGCACACTCTATTTCTTCTTGTTACCAAGATTGTCATTGGTGCGCAAGAAACAAAACCCATGATGCCAGTCAGGTAGCAATTAGTTTCTTTGCCGAAAGTCTGGGGTAGTAGACGATGCAGAAAAAAAGTATTAAACGTCAAGGGAACCCGCTGTTTGTCGATCAGACCCTGTCAATCCCCGTCTGCCATCTTTAATCAATTGAAGCAAGGCAAGCTCATCATGAAGCCCAAGGTTTATCAATTCCTCGTCGGAGTGTTTGCGTCCTTTGGATCGCTGCTCTTTGGTTATGATTTGGGTGTCATTGCCCAGGTCATTGCCTCTGGGTCGTACAAAGAGACCTTCAACACGACTGATACCTCTCCCGAAACGTAAGCTCAGCCGAATGCGACCCTCAAGACTCTTCTAACGATCTCAGTGGTGCTGTAGTTGCTCTGTTCACAGGAGGTGCCTTCTTTGGTGCTGGTTTTGCCGGTCCCACCGCTGAATACCTTGGTCGACGATGGACCATCACGATCGGTTCCATCATTTTCCTCCTCGGAGGCGCTCTCCAAACTGGAGCTCCTCAAATCTCATACCTCATGGCTGGCCGATTCCTCGCTGGTCTCGGTGTCGGTTTCCTCACCATGATTATCCCTCTCTACCAAGCCGAAATTGCCCACCCATCGATTCGAGGTACGAAAAAACTCCACAAAACACCCCCGCTTGGGTACCCGATTTTATAAGCATAAATGAACTGACCCGCTGTAAAACAGGCCGAGTTACCGCTCTCCAGCAATTCATGTTGGGCATCGGTGCCCTTATCGCGAGTTGGACAGGTTGGGGCACATACAACAACTACACCGACAACCGACAATGGCGAATCCCCCTCGGTATCCAGTGTATTCCCGCGCTCATCCTCGGTTCGCTCATTTTCGTCTTCCCCGAGTCGCCTCGCTGGCTTATGGACCAGGGTAAGCAGGAAAAGGCTCTGCATACCCTTGCTCGTCTGCACTCCAATGGCAACGTCGACGACGCCTGGGTACGAGCGGAGATCGAGCAGATCCAGGAAAGTATCGCCGATGAACAAGCCAACTCGGCCAAGTCCTACATGGAGCTTTTCCGAAACATGTCATGCTTCCGTCGTCTTCTGATTGCTTGCGGTCTCCAGGCCTCAATTCAGATGACTGGTGTTTCTGCTATCCAGTACTACTCTGTTACTATTTACGAGCAGGCTGGCATTGGCGCTTCTGATGCTCTCAAGTACCAGGCCATCAACTCCATCATTGCTCTCATCGCCCAGGCTCTTTGCATCGCCTTTATCGATCGTTTCGGTCGTCGATGGACTCTGATCTGGGGTAACCTGTTCAACTGCCTGACCTTCATCATTGCTACTATCATGCTGGTTGTCTACCCTCCTGGTTCCGGTAGTGCTGCTCAGGGCTGGGGTTTCATCATTGTTACTTGGGCCTACAACTTCTCCTTCTCAGCCACTTGCGGACCTCTATCCTGGATCATCCCTGCCGAGATCTTCGATACCCGCACTCGTGCCAAGGGTGTCTCCCTCGCCACCATGACCTCTTTCGCTTTCAACACCATGATCGGACAGGTCACCGGTATTGCCATGGGCTCTGTCGGCTGGAAGTACTACCTCGTCTTTGTCGTCTGCAACTTCACCAACGCCCTTTGCGTCTGGGCTTTCATTCCCGAGACCAAGCAGCTTCCTCTGGAGGAGATGAACTATCTCTTCACCAACGCTCCTTGGTTCATTCCTTCTGTCGACAAGAGCCAGTACACTGCCGATTACCAGGCCGACTTGGCTCGCAGGGCTGAGAGAATCGATGAGAAGTTGACCGCTGAGCATGAGACCGGCGAGCACGTTTCCAAGATCTAAGAGTTGGCAGTGGGCAGATATAGTTACTTGTAGTCTAGCAATAATAATCTAATTTATTGAATGAGTCGCTACCCATGACAGGTCAGTGTTGGACTCTATCGTCTCTTCCATCATATTTGTATATGTATAGTCTTTCCTTTTCGTCGTTAACAACCTGTTCCATGTCCTTGGATTATCCCAAGACAATTCCTATTATGAGAACAGTTGAGAATTGGTCGTGACGCCATTGACCCCTTCGGTCCACATGACATAACTTGCATGACATGACCTGGCCGTTATGATGGAGGTATATCAGGGAGTTATTAGCATAAAGTTCAATGAAACTGGTTCAATAAAAGTCTAAAAAGGAAAACACCATCTTTCGTCTAATCAGCGTTATCACTTTTATTCTTATCACAAGACTTTCGTTATGTCCAAAGTCTACTTACGCCATGGTATTATAGTTTTGTTCAAGCGTTGAGAGCCCGATCGCAACTTTTGTGGCATGAGCGAGACTCGACTTTATCGCGCAGCCAGCAAGAATAAGACTTCTCGGTGCTCGTCCTAAGACCAGATTTCCTACAAGGACAGGTGAAAAACGGTCAGGGCTGTTGGAAGAATTGGCCGCTGAGATCTAGGAGAACAAATGATTGAAGCCATTTATGTCAGCTCAGCTTCCTATCCAGGCAACTTTATCATGATGGTCTAAGGTCTAAAGGATGAGCTTTCTGTTATTTCAAAACTGTAAAGTCTATTTATCTAGTACCTTTCGTGCATTTCCTTGATGTATGCTATCAACCTTAAAACCTTCGTGGTCTAAAGCTTAGCATAGCGGCCTTCTTATATATTTCGTTACGGTGCCCCTTTCTCCTTCTCTGCCTCTAATTCACGCCCGCCGTTGTCTTGACTTACTACGACTGACAAACCAACCTTCGAAAACTCATCCCCACGATGTCTTCCATTATTACCTTAATGTCACAGCTCAGCATGTCTGGTCACACGACGATGGGCAACCCGAGGGACACCTTCCTCACGTTGCCGGTGGAGATTCGAATCGAGATTCTATCATACCTCGGCACGAGCCGCAACCTCATCCCTATCACGGCAGTATCGCCCTGTATGCTCGATACCTACATCGAAAACGAGATGTACATCCGACGCACGTTCTACAAACGAATATTTACCGACCGGATGATGCAGGACGCACTGGCTTTTATAACCTTTCCCCCAAACACCCATGGTAATCTCAGTATTGAACATCCGGTTATTCTAAGTCATAAAGCTCGGTGGATATCTAGAGAATTCCCATGCCCTTTCAATCCCACACGTCGGAACGATATAGATGATTTAGACTCTCTTTACCATAGACTCGACAATCGCATCCCAAAGTATTGGGATGGACTACCGAATAACCCAAATGGTCCTGTGAACTGGGTTGCTAGAAGCAATATTGAGATTCAGAGACACTTGCAGAGGCTCTTGAAAGAGGAAATCTTAAAGGAATGGTGGTATAATATGCTCGCACGGGTGGCGAATGGTCGTGCCATTATGTGGGATATGGAGAGGACTGTTTACTATACGTCGAACTAGGGAAATGTATTATTGGGTGGATTGGAGGATAATAAATTGCTGCCAGGACACAGCTACGGCCCATAGCGTCGTTGTACAGCGTAGGCTGGTTGCTGGTCTGAGAACGGTAGATATTGACCCAGAAAGCGATACGAACAGACTGCAGAAGCGAAAGAAGCTTTTCATATCACTCGGTTTCTTTCTTTCCTTCTTCCTAGGTTCACAATCCAATACTCCTTGGACATCAACCAAGTCACATTACTTATTGGGTCAAAAGGAGGAGGTTCGACTTAGATATAGCTAGTGCATTTAGAATGTACAGTACAAGTTTAAATTACATGCTCTAAGGGATCATCAGCGACGAACAGCAAACTTGGTAGAACAACCCTCGCCAAGCTCATCTGAGTGCCACTAGAAGGCCATCCATCAGTTGCAGAGTCACATTAGATCGGCGATTGAAGCCGATCAGAGAAGCGATATCGGACAGCCAGAATCTGCCGTGGCAAAGCTGGAAGCAAGGATGCTGAGAATGAGGCTCAGGTTTCATCTGATAAAACCTGTTCGAGAATGTTCTGCATGTCTGTCACTGCTTATCAGATCTTTTGCCAGGCAATCCACCGTTAGAGGGTGACATCAACCCGCGATGATCCAGACCGAGTAAGGTTACATCTCCATCGATGAAAAACTTCATGAGCATCTGATAAGATGAAAGTTTACCCTTGTAAGATGATCCTTACTGACCAAGGACTTACAGTTGAGGCTGTCATATTGACACTGTCACATCTAAGCCTCTATTGGTGACCTAACATTCCGACCTTGCCCCCCCCCACTGGCTCCATTTCGGTCTTTCTAGGATCGCAGTGGATTCCAAAGTCATCCGTATCCACGGTCGGTGGCAGTCATGCAATACGACAGAACTAGGACACCGGTGAAAGAACCCATGGATAAGGCAGGGATAGGATCAGACGGAAACCCTGTCACTCCGCTCCATCCCGAAATCAGAGATAAGTCATGCAAGTTCGGTTACTCACACGGTACGTCGGACCCCGAGACGCGGCAGCAGAAGACTTCTGGAACAGTGGTAAGAAATGCACATGCGGGAGTCAGGACCGGATCTCGGGTGGGATTGCATTGGAGTGCACGTGGCGATGTTGGTTCTTGGTCAAGTCTCATCTATCTGTGCCCACTATATGTGATCTATCTGAATCTGTCTACCACTGAAAGCTCTCTTCAAAGTACTCTATACGAGGCAGGGAATGCATTGTTCGATCAGCCACAGCGCTTCGGCTCTCATCCGCCATCCTGGCAGGTCCACTTGTAACCACGGCAAGACTGCCTTGATCACCCATGTCCAGCACATTGTCAATAATACCTTCAACGTTGAGTCGACCATCTATCCACTCAGCAAGGTGGCAAGAAGCTGTATCGAGAGGTCCCGCATTGTTGGCGCCAGTCAGATAGATACACACCTTGACCTGGTCTTTGCCAACGACACAACTCAATTCCTGATTGAGAACATCTACAGCAAGAGCAGTTTGTCGTACTGCCCAGTGGATTTCGATCAGCCTTGGTCCAGTACCGGTTGTAAGTTTGTGCATGTACGAAAGTGGAACTGCGATACCGCTGCCGCCGACGACGAAAAGAACTTTGTCAAAGCGTTCTAAAGGTAGCGTCTTTCCATAGGGTCCATCAATGGCTACTCGAACTTTCGCTGGCTTTGGCTGGTCCTGCTCTGAGTAACCTTTTAGTCGTGAAGTGAAGCTGTCGTACGGACGAATAAGGAATGTCATCTCCCATTGCGTCTTCTCCGCTTCAGGACCGGCTTCGTCATCGAGGTGGCCTAGCAGCGGAATTTGTTCTGGTGTGGTGTGTTGCTCAGACTTTGAGATCCACGCGACCGTGAACGGATGGCTCTCCCAGAAGTTCCATTTGTTGAGAACCATGAGATAGTAAAATGTTCCTGGCTCGATGTTGTAAAAACTTGATGTTGCTGGGACAGTGACTCGGATCATATGTGAGTTCTCGTTATAAGTAATTTGAGCGGTGGTCTTCCAGAACCTGGGATTAAACGCCAGCATTCGAGCTGTGCGGATGACTCTGTCTAGTAGCCATATTAAGACGGGAATCCATACAAGAGGATCGTAGGCACCTCTGAAGATGGAGACATGGCTTGACAGTGTGTATTAGTGTTACGTTGAAATAAAGACTAGCTGTTACGATGTGACTTACCTGCGCATTGCAACGAGGACCAAAACTGATAGAATGATATGCGAGATGAGGAAGAACTCGTACTGCATACGGCGCACGTAGAAGAACGACAGGCCGACAAGCAAACATATGAAGATGGTTGCCTTGTCATGCGGTTAGCCGAAGAGAACAAAGGAGGACAGAGAGGAACGTGCCAGTTCACCAGTCCACCAAAAGGTCAAGTTCGAGATCTTCCAGAAATACTCCCAACCGCCCCCTAAAACCATTAGTATCGATTGTCCAATTGCTTGTCAAGTACACTTACTCTGAAAGATGATGATGATATACCCGATAGAATGGACCACAGCCTGAACAGTCGCTATCCTTGCAACCCAGCGATGGAAATTGTTATACGTTTTAAAGTCCCAGCCAGTTAACCATATAACGATATTGTTCCGCATCCCGAACAACCAGATAAGCGGGAAGTTGGCGAACGAGATGATACCTGTCCTGTCAGAAACATGACGAATGACTTGAAGCCATACGGGAGGATAGCTATTCTTGTCAACAAGAGTTCAAGGAGTGATGTTTCGTAGGCGAGGACTTACTATCCATAACCTTCAAAGACTTCGTATCCATGGATTGAGCATACTATATTTAGTACAAGGAATAGCGAGAGTGTTAGTGTTTGTACTCGTGGAGGCAAAGTACCCCAGCCTCCAAAGTCTTGCACGCATCGTTGCCCAAATGTAGCTGGAGTTAAGATATTACGCTTGAGCCATACACTCCGTTGATCTTGGGGGGTATTTAGCCGTGTGAGCATTTGGTTCGCTATACCAACTGCTGTCACTACTGCCCAGAAGATGCCCATTGCCCAACCGTAGTAGTAGTGGTAGTCCCATACATAATCATGTGCTGCCTAGAGTCTCTTAGTAATGTGGTTCATCAGTCAAATAAAGTACAAACCAATGTTCTAATCCAGATATTGTAGTAAGTTGAAGTTGGTAGCATGAGTTCATCGTATCGATATGTACGGCCAGGATCTGTCGCATTGAACTTGACTATTTGGGCCCTTTCATCATCTGAGATTTCGTCGATTATATCGTGTTGAGCGAGATATGAGTCGTACATATTCTGGCATGTCTGATTCATAGCCCTTGACTCAGTGACCCAAACATCCTCAAGGCAATGAATGTCCCAGCAGAGATGCAGTGAAGTTTGATATAAGCGGCTGGTACATTCCTGTCTTGCAAAGAATGCACCCTCAGGCGCGTCGGCGAACTTCAGCGTTCTGAATGTTTGGCGACACGCTTTGCCGCATAGCTTGGGGTCGGCTGACGACGCGTTTGATGCAGCGGTGAAGGTGATTAGGTTTAGGAGCCATATTACTTTATTCAACTTCCAGTATCGCATCCTGGGTGACTGATGCTGTATCTCGACCCTTAGATGTTGAGAGATCGTTATCTTGGGCGCGTTATTATCAGATGATCAGATAATACGCTACTAACGTTGTGGGTCATTATCATCACGTGGGGAAATGGTCATCCGGGGATTCACGTAGTTTTTTCCTGGACAAGATTGGCTAGTACAGGCTTGGCAGGTATAATAGAAGTCTCGAATAATAACATCGTTTTAATAGCGACATAAGATGCCAGTTCACATAAAGGAAGGGATGTCATAGGTTGAGGATAACGTTATCTGGCTTTGGTGTCGCGCCTGGCGGCCAGCCATATATTAAGGTAGGTTTTACTTGAGCTATAGTTCGAGTACTACTATGTACATTAGGTTGAGGTTGGGTGTAATTGAAGCACTCCGATTAATGGTAGTTATGAGACAGGCCATACTTGACGTGGTGCAAGTGCCACAAAAGTCTCATGGGGACCATCTACTTGCGGTACAAAGCAGCTAGCTTCTGCGTGAAAGTAGCAGGCTTGGTCTCAGTAGTGTTCTCGGTCGCAGTACTGCTCTGAGGAATATCCACGATCTCGCCATCGAGACCTTTGTTGTTAACAGCATTCTGCTGCTTGCCAAGATAAAAGTTGGGCATGAACAAAGAGGCGATGAGAGGAATACATGACAGAACAATGGCAAGGATGGTGATGTGACCGTTGACAATAGAGTAAGCGCGAATAGACCCTTGGCGGATAGGATCGAAGAAGTCATAAGTCTTGAGGGTCTTGATGTTGCCGTAGATTGTAGCGATAGTCGTGTCATCAACGTTGGGCATCTCAACGTGCATTTGATCAACCATCTGCTCGGTCCAAATGCTGGTGGCAAGGGCGCTACCGATACTAGAGCCAAGGGTGGACCACAACGTGATAATAGAAATGAGCGAGGCGACATCGTCGTGAGGAACGGAAGCCTGGACACCAACTCGGACACCAACGACGTTGAGGGATGAGAGACAGAAGATGAGCTGAGCTGCTACGAGGCGAGCAGTGTCCTCAGTCATCATACCGTTGGGGCTGATGAGAAGACCGTAACCAAGAATCCTGGCTGCGGCACCAAAGATCATGAGACCCTTGTAGCGATGAGAGACACGGTGGATAAGACCGACGATGGGACCAACCAGGCAGAGTCCCATGGTGGTGATACCAAGGAAGATTGTCCACTGGTAGGTGGTCCACTCCTTGATGATGAGGATGTACGATGAGAAGTAAGTGTTGCGAACGGAGGAAGCCATCTGGTTGAAGATGTGTATGATAACACCAGCGATGAAAGCTCTGTTCTTGAGAATGCGCTTGGTCATCATGGGCTTGGGAGCCAGATAGTATTCGTAGAGACCGAACAGAATGAGAATAACGAAGCCAACGACAATCATAGCGATCATGTTGGGGTTGTTCCATCCACCCTTGGCGCTCTTAGCCAGAGTGATTGGCAGAAGAATGAGCGAAAAGGCGAAACCAAGAAGAATGAGACCGACGATGTCAACGTCGATCAGACCACGGTAAGCAAGCTTGGCCCAGTAGGTCAAGTTCTTGGGCGTAGCCTCGGAGCGACCGGTTCGCACATCCTTGGAGTCGGCCATGGTGACCATACCGGCCTTCTCGCCACGACGCTGCATCGTGTAGAGAGTGAAGATGGCAGGGAGCAGAAGAGCAGGGACGATGATGGAGAACATGCCAAGACCCCATCGCCAGTTGTCGTAGAAGCCCTCAGCGATGAAACCGTTGACAGGTACAGTGACGATGAATGGTAGAGAGAGACATGCGCCGAAGAAACCACGCCATTCCAAGGGTGTCAAATCAGCGACGATGATATCGCTGAGAAGATCGAGACCAGACTTGCCAACGGATGTGAAGCAGATACCGATGACATACGAGGTAAAGCCATTAGCGCTCGCAGCGACAGCAAAGCCTACAGCGTAAAAGACAAGCACAACAACATATGTCGTCGGTCGCGATGTGATATCCGACAACTTTCCAATGAAAGGCTTGCTAATAGCACGAATAATCTGACCAGCTGTGTTGACAGTACCAAGCTGACTGTGCACACCAAAGGTAGAAGCCGCCAGTGTACCGAAAATGGTGGTCGTGATGCCCATGTCCAGCGCGTAGGCGAACATGGTCAAGCCAATTGAGACACCCAGCAGCCAGAGCAAGATCTTGCCCTTCTTGCCAGACTGGTAGAGAACCTTGTTAAAGGCCTCAACTCTGCCAACACCAATTTCCTTGTGTTCATCGTCGGATACGGGAGCGTTGGAGGTATCGTAATCCTTCTTCTCGTTGAGCTCGAACATTTCGTTGTTTTGCGGGGGAGTCTGCGACTCTGGACCCGAGGGGTTGTTGGGCGCGGACATTTTGGCGACGCGATGCGATGCGATTGAAGTGACCTGAGCTGGGTGCTCTAGACAAAAGATCGGCAGTGCATGGAATACAAATAAGAGAAAGAATTCTAAGACAGGCTGGAAAGGGGCAAGAAAAACTCTTCTAGGTGCATCGGTAGTCTCACTTCTGGCCTGACTTTTTCTTTACTATTTGCAGATAAAAGCTGTTGGTTCTGTTCGCCCCCTACAAAAAAAGAGGGAAAAGGGACACGACCAACAGCTATGCCAAGCTAAGTCGCCGAAAAAAGAAGAAGATACAGGGTCTCTCGGGTCTGTGGAAAAAGCCAAGTCCAGGGTGCAAAGGTTTGGCGTGACCTTAGTCGGGGATCAACATGCGTGGTTTTTCTGTTCCAAAAGATTATCTGATCTGTTGGTTCGACTGCTGCATGAAGCCAAGATTATCACATACTTCCATCTAATCAGATGGTCTAGATGGGTAGGGATCGGCTTGTAAGTGGGACATCGGTGAAGATCATATCCTTGAAGAGAATAGAGGGGACAGTATAATGTGACAGTACAACGGACTGTGGTGGCTCTTTAATGCAACTGTTTGATCCTGGAAAATCAGATTGATATGAGGTAAATCGTCCGAACATGGCACTTGCACGCGTGGGAGGCTTGCAAGGGAGGCAAAAATTTTCAAGATGGATTTAGAATCAGTGACACATTCTTTGGGGGTTTATGACTGAGACATGAGCAGAAAGCTAAGGATCTACCCCAGCCAGCCCAACTAACGATAACTACAGTACAGTACCTTAACCAAAGCTGGTCTAAAGTGAAATAAGGTGTTCCGCCTCTCCGCCTGAGCCGCCTCTTATTCCTACTACAGAATTGAATTGGCTACCTCCAAACCTGATTTCTCTTGCCTCGACGATCTTTACCACCCGTGGATTCCCGAGGTGTTGGCTCGTGAAAACCAACGGCACAAGATTTGTCGGCTAATGTTGCACGACATTGCAGTGTCGATCTTGGCGTCGATGATGAAGGACTTATCAATCTCATCGCTCCGTTATCGCACAGACATCCCGATCATGAATTAATGCGGAAGAACGTTGCATCAATTAGAATTCTATCTAAAATTAAATGTAATATGAAGTACTCTTTCTAAAAATACAATGCTCAGATAGAAATCTTTGCGGCATCACACAGAGATCTAAACACACTATCCGACTTGGCATATAGCTCCGAGACAGTAGAAAACTCGACTACGCGTCCAGCGTCCATGACGATAACCTTGTCGCACGTAGCAACAATAGTATCAAGGCGGTGGGCCACTGTAAGAACAGTCGCGTCACCCATAACCTCGTTCAGCATCGCTTGTAGCTTCGCATCGGCCCTGCCGTCAATTGAAGCTGTGGCCTCGTCGAGTATGACGATTCTTGAGCGACGTACGAGAGCACGAGCGATGGAAATTAAGGATCGTTGTCCTTGAGAAATATTGGAGCCGTTCTCCTTGACTTCAGAGTCCAGGTTCAGACTGGGTCCGTCACTGGAGTCAGAGTCTAGTTTCTCTGCATCCTTGTAATGTTCGGATGTTAGACCAACGCGGTTCAAGCATTGTTGGAGCCACTCGTCATCGTATTGTTGGAAGGGGTCAAGGTTGTATCGGATCGTGCCGGCCAAGAGGACAGCGTCTTGGCTGATGACCGATAAGTTGGATCGAAGCAGATGGAGGCCGATCTTGTGGATGTCGACGCCGTCGATGAGAATTCGTCCGGTGGTGGGCTCGGTAATTCGTAGAAGAGCAGATATCACTGGAAAGATGTTAGCTAGCTGCTACTCGAGGCGATCAAGGTGTGCACTTACGGGTTGTCTTGCCAGCACCAGTACGGCCGACAACTCCCACCTTCTCACCAGCCTTAATATCCAGATTGATTTCCTTCAAAGCCGGCTCCAAGCCAGGTCGGTGACTGAGAGTAAACCCTTGGAACTCAACACGCCCGGCACTCGGCCACTGCTGCCCCTCCAACTCCTTGTCCACCTTATCAACCCGATGTTCAGGTTCTTGCTCGATATTGTAAGCATAATGAAGCATTCTCTCCACCGAGTTCATGTTATTCTCAATCTCAGCGCTCTGGCGAATCATGTTTCCAAAGACTGCCTGCGCTGTAACAATGTATGATAAAACGACACCACCAGAAGAGGGATCGATGGTGCCACGAAGACCGACGACGAGGAGTCCTGCTGCTAAGACGAGAGTTGCACCGCAGAGATCGAGACGGAGATTGAGCCACCTCTGACAAGCCACGGAAAGCCAGTACGCTGTGTTTTCCGTGTCGATCTTACGAGCGTTGTCGTCAACAAAACGAGGAACCGCGCCAAAGGCCTTAAGAGTGGGAAGACCTGACAAAGACTCGCCGAAGTGCTCGTAGATACGACTTCGAAGGAGATTGTTGAGTCGACGAAGTTCTCGCGATGAAGGCCGGTAGTACATTCCCGTCCATGTGTAGACAAGCAGTAAAGCAAAGGCGATGGCTAAGAATGCTGGAACGATGATGCTCACGACGATAATCGTACCCAAGACCTGGACAAACGTAGAGATGAAGAGTCGCAACGTCTCGCCGACCACGTTATCAACAGCATCAACATCTTTACTGAAGCGATGCGTGATTCGCCCTTGAGGCGTCGTATCAAAGAAAGCCACAGGCGCGAGCAAAACCTTGGACAGACTAGCCTGATGAAGCTTGTTCGAACACCAGAAGCAGAACAGGGCAAATGTAGCGCTCATACAGAACAGACCGATGGATTGACCTGCTCCGAAAGCTGCGTAGCCACCCATGTATGCATCTTCGGAGATGGATGTGTACTGAGTCTTTTGCCACCAGCTCAACCAGAGTGGTGAGACGATGCTAGTTCCTTGGTAGATAGCGATGGACAGTATCAGGAGAGGGACAGTGAGGAATGCGTTGCCGAACTGGGCGTAGCGAATGTAGGTTCTGCCGCTGACAGAGCCGACGACTCGTTCCTCTGACTGCATTACTTCCTTTCCACGGGTCTCAGATGGCTTCTTCTCAGTTTTTGACTCAGAAGACTCTTTCTCTGGAGGTCCATCGATAGCTTGTTCGGAATCACTGCTGCTGGCCGTTTCGGAATCAGATTCTTCGAGTAATGGTGTAGATCCAGCAAACTCAGTAAAAGCACCATTCTGACCTTGAAGCTGGTCATAAGAACCTTGCTCCACGATCCGGCCCTTCTCCATATACACGATCTGGTCAGCTTGTCTAGCAAACCGAATAGAATGCGTGACCAACACGATCGTCCCTTCGCCATTTCTCCGTGCCTGGTTAATGACCATGTCAAACACACGAGCACCGACATGAGCGTCTAGAGCAGAAAAGCAATCATCAAGAAACAAAAGTGAGCTTCGACCGTAGATAGCTCTGGCAAGACTAATGCGTTGCTTCTGGCCACCCGACAGTGAAACACCGTTCTCACCGACCACTGTCATGTCACCATCGGGAAGGACTTTCATATCAGGATGGAGACAACATCTTGTCAGGACTTCGTTGTACCATGCGTGGTCGAAGGATCTACCAAAGACGATGTTTTCACGGACGGTCTCGCTGAGAAGCCATGCGCTTTGGGGTGCGAAAGCGATTTGGGAAGAAGATTTGGAGAGACCGAGGTGGAAAGATCTTGCTTGGACGAGGTGGAGATCGCCGAGCAGGGCTTTTAGGACGGACGATTTTCCTGATGCTACTGCTCCGACGATGCAGATTAGTTGATTGCGCTTGACTTGGAATGAGTCCAAGCATAGGCGTTGGCTGGTGGAGGTGCTTTGCTTCTCCTCGTCCTCAGCGAGTAGCTGCTCATCATCGTGATAGGCAAAGGTAGCGTCCTCAACTCGAATGACAGTGTCAGGCTCAGAATCGGAGGAGTAACCAATATCTGACTGAGGATCTGGCTTCTTGCTGTCAGACACATCAGAGGCAAGCATAAACATGGCCAAGCGCTCAAGAGCAGCTCTAGCATCAGCCACAGCAGAGAGAGCAGTAGGAAGAGCCATAAGAGGTGTTCTGAGGAGCATGAAATATGCAAGTCCCGAGAACACGACGCCAGCATCCATACCATTTTCAGCGGTTGCACCATAACAGACAATGGCCACAACAGAAGCTAATGTGGGTGCAGTATATGAAATGGCAGTGTTGAAGGCCCTGAGAAGCATCCTCTTGCGGATATAAACCACTTCATCAGATCTCAACTTGCCAATCTTGGAAAGCAGACTCTCCTCATAAGCGTTTGTCTTGACTAGACGAATCGCAGCGACTGCTTCAACGACCGCCTTGACGCGTGCATCCGTGAAGGGCATGCTCCCCCTGCGAAGAAGAAGAAGTTTACGCATCATAAATGACTGAAGAGGATACAGCAAAGCGAGCAATCCAAAACCTGGTAAAGCACTATACCCCATAGTCCAGATCGTCAAAGCGAGACAAAGTAGCATCTGGAAGATACTCGTCCAAGCAACATGAAAGTAACCACAGCAAAAGTCCACACGCGTGACGTCGGCACTGATAAGACTCATCAGCTTACCCGTGCCGAGTCCATGTTTGAGCTTCGCGCGTTCACTGAGCTGTGTTGTTGCTCGGCGATAAATAACATGCATAAGAGCACCTCGCAAAAGAACACCAGTAGTGTAAGATCGATAGAAGCCATGGACGTTGGATGTGACTGAGAAGACCAAAAGTAGAAAAAGTCCGACTGCGTAGCCAAAGCCTGAGCGAAGGGCTTGTTGCGAAGGATCTGATAAAGTGCCGATGAGGAAGCGAATGAGAAGTGGTGAGAGGATCTGAGATAGATCACCTGCGAGTTTGAAGATGCCTCCTAGCCAGAA
Organism: Fusarium sp. MBC 364; assembly: GCA_030777805.1. Classification (NCBI taxonomy): domain Eukaryota; kingdom Fungi; phylum Ascomycota; class Sordariomycetes; order Hypocreales; family Nectriaceae; genus Fusarium; species Fusarium sp. MBC 364. The sequence goes on from JAPFSC010000090.1 coordinate 46,609, forward strand.
CCACTTGAAGCAGACATCGTTGAGCGCTAATGTCAAAACAGTGGTATCGGTTGTTTTTCTTGCCCAGAAAGGTCGCCATTTTGCTGGTTTCTTACCATGATTCGTGGCAAGTCTCGTAGCCCAGGCCTCTTCCAGGCGATTCGCATGATCTTCTACCAATCTATGGTTGGGCATATCATACAAATCGTCTGTCTGGAGGGGTCGAGTATAGCCTGTCCGTAAAAGGCGACCTAGCCAATTGAATGTCAAAATTGACAGCCAATTGGCTTGTGTTTCAGGAAGAGGAAGTTTGTCTTGTGCATTGTTCTGATCTTCAATATCTGCAGGCGACGGTGAAGATTTGGGAGCAGTGAGACGTTGCTGTATCGGCGTTGTGGATAGAAGAGGGACTCTTCTGTACCATTTCCTGGGAGGGAAGCTCTTCCCATCGTTGGTCGCCATGGCTGGGCTAGAGTTGGAGTCTCGAAACAAGTGCTGCCAGGCTAGAGCACAAGTCTTGGTCTTCTCTCTCTCCCTTGATCAAGATCCAGGAGACAAAGATTAGATCGGGTCCCTGCAACAACATCCGTATTCGGAACGCACATCCCTTGACCTTCCCAAAAACAAGTTACTGTGCGGGTCGGTACTTGGTGTGCAGATCCCGGCCCCAATGTGACGGTGCGGATCCTCACAGTGGGCGGAATACGAGCGGTTTAAGCTTACGGTCGGGCTCTACTGAACCGGGTCTACGGCCGGCACTTTTGTGCGCTAGAGAGGGCCAATCCCTGAATGTTTTTAATTTTATGCTTTAGACGGTGAAAAACAAGCATAAAATTAAGTAAGATCATGACGTTTTGCGTGGGAGAGGGTGGGATAGGAAGGTGCATGTCCTGTAAGCTCTAGGGTACAATAATGGACTGCCAGTAAGAGTGGGATAGACTGATCAACTTGTTTGGCCTCTTTTGGATCTGATAATTCAGGGAATGCGATGCAGGTCGGTTTCTTGCTCCGACCATGCTTGTTCCCATGTGCTTGTAGGATTGATCAGCGGCGTAGCAACGCACTCGGAATTCCGTCAAAGGTTTCATCGAAACGTCAGTGAGCATTTGATGGCTTTAATCCTTGGCTTCAATGGTCTGGGGCATGTCTTACTCTTACTGTAAACTCGGTAGAGGATCTGAGGTTGGGGGATGCCATGTGGATTAATTGCTGTTGATCATTGAGGTTGACCAAACAGAGTTAAGGGAATGCTCATTACATCTACTATAACTACCGAGCTGTGTCGCATCTTGGCTTCGGTGATTCTGCTGTTATCGTGATTAAAAGACTTGGCCTTTGTATTATCTTATTCACATTCTAACTACTATTCTTGTAAGTCATTCTGTTGTTGTTTGATGTCTCCGTGTCTAATACCTGCTAGATCGCCCACAATGGCACCAGGCCCAATTGACGTCGTTCCCCCACGCAACCCAACGCCACCAAAAGAGGACTGGCAAACCTCCAAAGAAACCTCCTTCAGACTCCCCGACGGCCGAACAAACATATGGATTGCCAACTCTGGCACCGACTATCTCGTCGGTTCTGGCGAAGCTACCCTAGCGCGATGGTCAACCGACGGACGAGAGACCAGAACATCCCCGCCCATGATCAATGATGACAGAGCGCAATCTGGTCCCGTCTTTGAGCTTGAGATATTCAATGCTGAAGTCAATGATCCTCACTCGCCATTCGCGTCGCATGGTGAACATGGCGATTTGGCGTTGGCTTGGGCCTCTGTTTATGCGCTGTGGCTTCATCCTGAGCACCGAGACGATGACTTGATCGCCATCTCGGTCGACAGCCAAAAGATTGGCGACTACATCAGAAGCACTGGTCTGGGTGTTCTATCACCTTACTCATCGGCATCTACACCGCGCGAAACTGTTTACTGGCTGTCCCACGATACCTTCTGGCAAGGCGCTGGAGCACCAGACTCATTGCATTGGCTTCAATCGCGTCCTGAAGTGACAAACTTCCCCGGCTTCAATGGCACAATGGGCGTTTTCGCAAACCAGATGGGCTTCACCCGCAAAGGAAACGTCTGCACCGTTCATCCCCAGCGACCGCCCAAGCCCACGCCCGGCACCCTCATTTACTCTCGCTTCATTGTAGAGCTTGGTCAACAGCTCTCAATCCGTCACATCGACGCGTCCAACCCCGAGCACTTCACAGCTTACAAGACCTGGCAAAACTCGGACCGCGTCAACAAAGCCTGGAAAGAGCGCGGCCCCGATGAACATCACCGCAATTATCTCGCCTCCCAACTCGCCGACCCGCACACAATGTCATGCGTCTTCGAATGGGATGGACAATTAGCGGGATATACCGAGATCGGGTGGGCATTGGAGGACAACGCTGCATGCTTCTACCGAGCAGGCTGCAACATTACAGTGGGCGAGCACGACCAAAACAGCCACATCATCGTAGGAGAGGAGCGTTTCCGTGGGGGCAAACGGTACCAAGCTGTGGCGACGTCAATCAAGCACTGCTGCTTCCTGAGGGATCCGCGTACTAAACAAGTTATTGCGGAGCCTGAGTATGATTTGAACCACGTGCAGATCCAGGACAGGTTTTTGCCGCAGGAGAGGAAGAAGAGGTTCCATCTGCCGCACAAGACGGCTATGCTGTTTGCACTACAGCGTGAGCGATTTTTCCAAGAGGCGCATTTCGTTTAGTTTCGGTAGTATAGTAAAATATTGTGCAGATCACATGAATCGATTGATAAAATTGATTGATAACTTGTTCTTATGTGTCATGACGTAGCATGGTTTGTGGGTGTTGACTTGATGACAGTGAGACACTGCTAGAGTACAGTAGCCTAAGCACCTGTAAGGGTTGTACCGCACTCTGTACAGTGCTCATTATAGAGGGCGGCCGCTGGGATCGGCGTAGAAATACGTAACAAATTTGGGGTTACATTCGGCTTCAAACTTCAGACTAGGGTACAGAGACCAAGCCATAATCTTATCAGATCATCAGCTGCCCACTTGGTACTGTGCTACCGAAATGAGGGTGCATCGGATGTTTCACTAATTATGGAGGGTCCCATGAAGAATGACACACTGTGTTGAAGTTCTTGTTCTTGCAGAGGTAGAGGGTGGATATCGTCATCGTAATGAAAATGGAAGCGATAACGGCCGACGTAATTTTTGTGAAGGGTTGGTTGGATGTTGTCCAGATCAGATCTGATAGATGATCGTGTAAACACCACAGCCAAGCATCACGACTTTGACATTCAGTCACACGTAGATACTCGGTCTAACAAACGATCAACACCATGGAGAACCGATCGTCTACCCTACGGCTACCTGTTACGCAGCTTCGGCCACTGCATACCTACCAGCAGTCTCAACAATCATCTGATGGAGAGACAATCCATTGGACTAGCTCATTTGAGCCGAGACCAGATGACAAAACTGCTGTACAAACATTTGTGAAGCTGGCATCGCAACTCATTGTCCTTGATGAGGGAGAAAGCTTCTGCATACAAGATTCCAGAAACAATGCATGCATTCTAGCCCATTCTACTCCTACAAAGGATATCGAAATTGATGATACGGCCAAATGTGATGATGGCCAAGATATTCCTACCGATTTCTCTATAGGTGACGGAAAGGTAAGTTTATGAACATTGGCAGTAGGACAGATATTCTAACAGATCTATCAGGCCTTGCAACTTCACATTGAAGCAAATGGTCAAGTTCATCTGAAAGCCCAGTCGAATGTGATACCAGAGGCGGCTCTCATGGCACTGGGAAGCATGTTTGACAGTATTCTTGGAGACGCTGAATGGTCTCAACCTTCTGTACTCAACTTTCCACCCAAGGCGAGGCCAGTGGACCTTCCTTGCCATGATTCAGATTCTTCTCAAAATGAAGAGAACAAGATGACTCTTCTACACCACTGGTTCGAACAGCGTGTGGCCGAGAGCCCTGAGAGTATCGCAATCGACTACCTCAGCAACCTCGAAGACAAGAGCAGAGTCCAGTTCACCTACAAGCAAGCCTCCAATATTGCAACAGCGCTGGCTGCTAAGCTGGTAGAAACTTGTGCTCAATCATCTCGACCATTCAATACAGTTGCAGTTCTCATGGGCCCTTGTCCAGAGCTTTACATCTCTTATCTGGCAGTTTTGAAGGCAGGAGCGGCTTTCTGCCCTTTTGCTGTGGACGCACCCCAGGAGAGGAAGGAGGCGTTGATGAAGGACTTGCAACCATCGGCCATCTTAACTCTCTCGTCTCTCATGAATACGGACTCGTGGTTGGCTTCATCAGGTTCATCTTCACAGATCGTTGATGTCACTCCTTTCCTCTCTTCCAGCGACATCGAACCAATAAGCCAGCCATCTCCATCAGTCACCCAAGATGACATCGCCTACATCCTCTACACGTCTGGAACAACCGGCCTTCCCAAAGGTGTAGCCGTCAGCCACCTCTCCGCCTCATGTACAATCTCTTCTTTAAGCACTCATTACAACTTTACTCTCCCACTACCTGGAACCAAACCTGTCCGATGGTTCCAAGGCGCAGCACCAACGTTTGATATTTCACTTTTCGAGATCTTTTGGGCCCTGAGTAGTGGCTCTACTCTCTGTTGCGCACCTCGACATCTAACACTTCAAGACATTGACAAGGTTGTCACGACTCTGGAGGCGGATATCACGAATATCACGCCTAGCTTCGCCAGTCTTTTGGATCCAAAGTCCATGAAAGGGCTGATGGTTGGCGGTGAGACTTTGAATGCGAGACTGCTGCAGGATTTCTCGCAACATAACCCTACTGAAGATGACGTGGGTACTCTGGTGCCAAGAGGTATCTTCAACGGCTATGGACCGACTGAAACGGCGATCTATTGCATTGCGCAAGCGCATGTACCAGAAGGTCAGCGAGGTTCTGTGATCGGAACGCCTTTGGCGACTTGCGGCGCGCTCATTATTGGCCCGTCGATATCTGGCCTGGAACCCGTTCCAATGGGTGCTGTCGGAGAACTCGTCATCACAGGTCCTCAAGTGAGCAAGCTCGGCTACCTCAACCGCCACGACGAGACAGCATCTGCATTCATTGATCATCCACAGTGGGGCCGGGCGTACAAGACCGGCGACAGGGCACGAATCGTCTTTGATCCCGCAGGTTCACCTGTCATTGAGTTCCTGGGCAGAATCTCGGATGGCCAAGTCAAACTCAGTGGGCGACGAGTCGAGCTCGGTGAGATTGAGAGCGTCATCGCTAGCAAGGTTGACGGCGTGAGAGAGACTCTGGCTTGTGTCCGGAAGCAAGGTGTTGAGGCCGGCTCAGAGAAGATCGTCAGTCTTGTTGTTGTTGAGCAAAGATCTGGGGCGAACTTTGACGACGTCCACGAGAGGTGCATGGAAGCGTCGAAACAACATTTGCCAGACTACATGAGACCTTTCAAAGTATTGAAAGTTGATGCACTTCCCAGGTCTGCTTCAGGAAAGGCAGATCGAAGGGCCGCTTTACGAATTGTCAATGAGATGTTGGCAAAAGACCTCAATCTTCAGCAGAGCTCCACAGTCCGGGATTCAGCGCTCGCTGTCGAACCTCTGAGTAGCCCCGGGGATGCGAAGCTAGAGGAAGAGATTGTTCCAATTGTTCAGAATATCCTCAGCGATGGTGCTACCAGCACTACTTCTGTCTCGCCCGCCACTGTTCTCGCAGATGCTGGAATTGACAGTCTTCGGGCAATGCGCATCTTGAGAGACATACGGAAGTTCTTACCCGACGCCAATGCTCTGCCAGTTCATTCCCGCGTAAGACTTCAGCCACCACTTGCCGTACTGCTTGACGCAAGCACCACTATACGTTCGGCCTTCTTCCCTAGTGCGCAGGATCTGGAGGCATCTAGTGTGCTCACCAACAAAGAGGCCGGCGCCCGGGTCGATCTTGAAGCGTTCTCCGCCAAGCACTTACCTGAGGCTGTCAGTAAGCTGAAAGTGAAGAGGTCCGACATCGAAATGGTACTCCCCGCGACTAGTACGCAGAGTCAATTAGCTGTCAGCTTCGCCATGGACAAGAGGAATTACATCAGCCATACTGTTCTGCGACTCAAGCCCAACACCTCCACCTCTACTATGAAGCAAGCCGTTGAGGCTGTGCTTTCTAGGCAAGCCATCTACCGCTGTGCGATGCTTCCTTGCGACGATAGCTTATCGCCATTCATTCAAGCCATCCTGAGACCCGATGCCTGGGTTCAATTGGTCGGAGGATCGAACGTCGTCTCGCGCGAGGGAGCCACCTCTGGCGATGCGCAGGTCTGGCTTGACGTGGCTGAAGGCGATCTTAATCTCGAGTCTCACAAGCTATTTCAGGTTCAAATTGTCAAACCCGAGGCCTCAGACAGCAGTGGTCTTTTGATCATTAGCGCAGCGCATTGCATTTGCGATGGCCCGTCTCTCGAGGTGCTGATGAGCGACATCGCCAGACAATACGCTGGACTGGAACCCCTCCCCCGACAGGGCATCTACGAGGCTGTCTTCGAGTGGGTATCAAATGTCAGTACAGACACAGATCAGCTTTGGCAGAAGGCTCTTGAAGGTTGGGAGACTGAGCCGCTAGGCGCTATCAGCGGCAACAATGTCAAACCCCCAGTGCCAGGTACCCGTCAACACGCCATGGTCCAGCACGCCAGCAACATTCCTTGGCAAGTTCTCGAGTCCAAGAGTCGAGCGTTGGGTGCATCGCCACTCACTATTCTCCAAGCGTCCTGGGCGATGCTCTTGCATATCCTGTCAGAGGCAGATACTGATGATGTGACCTTCGGAAGTGTCCTCTCCGGCCACGATCAATTCATCCACGCGCCTGCTTTCTCTGTTGTTCCATGTCGCGTCGCATTACCCGAGTCGCAAACATTACGCCAGCTCATCGGCAACCTTATGGATCATTCGCGATTTGCTCAAGGCCACAGACACACTTCCTTCGGTGTCTTCAAGACTCTTCCCTATAACACAGCTCTGTCTCTCCAAGCGTACCCTTCATCTGATGATAGCAAGGATGAGGCTACTCTTTGGACAGAGGTCTCGAACCCTGCTATTCGTTACGACTTTGCCATGTTCGCTGAGGTCTTCCCCACAAACCCAAACTCTGCGGATCGGAACGGCAGATTTGATGAAGTCTTCTTCAGGGTAACTTATCGCGACGAGACATTCTCGGAGACTTCTGCAGCATGTATCGTGAAGCAGTTCGCGGCGCTTACCGAAGTTCTGCTTTCTTCTGTTCCTGGTGACCTGGTGCAGAGTCTACCAGCGCGCATTGAACGAAGCTTGTTGTCAGCAGAAGGAAGCATCCCCACCCAACCTGAGTGGGAGACTATGGATGAAGAGACTCGGGAAGTCCAAAGCAGGATTCAAGTCTTGCATGCTCAATTTGAAGATCAAGCTATTGCCACTCCGGATCTCCAGGCTCTAAGCTTTTACCCGTCGCTCAATGCTCCTCCGATCACTCTGAGCTACGCTGAGCTTGACGCCCGCGCCAATGGCCTAGCCAATATCCTTCGCGAACAAGACATCGGTATTATCCCCATTTGCATGGAGCGCAGCGTTGAGCTTTACGTATCGATCTTGGCTATTTTGAAGGCAGGCTCTGCATGGACTCCGATTGATACAACCTCTCCTGTTCAGCGTCGCACTTCTCTTATCGCTAGAGCGCAGAGCAAGGTGCTTGTTACTAACACCGAGTCCCTTCCTCTCGTCGAACCTTGCCTTGCCCAGGATGCGCTCAAGGATATGAAAGTCATTCTTGTGGACAAATACATGGATCAAAAGACGTCCGTCCGAGCCAGGCCACGCGACAGCGTTTCTTCGCGCAAGGTCAGTGGCGAAGAGCTTGCCTATTTACTTTGGACATCAGGAACTACTGGCGAGCCTAAGGGTGTGATGATCCAGCACAGCGCCGCTGCCTACGCCATGCGCGACCTTCAAGTCCAGGTCGAACGCGATGATCGCGAGCAAGTCCGCACCCTCCAACTGTCAGCCTACAGCTTCGATGTCTTTGTACAGGACCTCTTCTACACGTGGGGATTGGCGGGCAGTGTCATCAGTGGCACAAGGGAGCTTGTACTCGGCACCTTCACAGAGTTTATCTGGAAGTCTCGCCCAACGCACGCGCACTTGACACCTTCCTTTGGTGCAAGCATTGCTGTGCAGGAGCTCAAGGGCTCAACTCTGCAATACGTTACGTTCATTGGTGAGAAGCTTACCGAAGATGTCGCTGAAGCTTGGGCGGCGCCTGAGATCACTACACGTGCATGGAACACCTATGGCCCTGCTGAGAATGCGGTTGTCTCGACTATGCGACGCTTCTATGGCAAGAGTCGAGATGACGCGAAGGCTGCCAACGTCGGTCTCCCTCTTGCTCCCTGCACAGCGTATGTGATGCGCGAGGTCGAGACTGCCCAAGGAACAAAGCGGTGGGAGCCTGTCCCACGTTACGGTGTTGGCGAGCTGGCTCTGGGCGGTGCGCAAGTCGCCAAGGGATATCTTGCGAACGAAGCCAAGACGAAGAAGGCTTTTATCGCAGGCGGTCCTGGTATTGACGAGCGCATTTATCTGACTGGCGATCTTGTCCGATTGAACGACCACGGCTTCGAGTTCCTCGGTCGTAACGACGATCTTGTCAAGATCACTGGTATCCGCATCGAATTGAGCGAGATCAGCGCTGCTTGTGCAAGTTTGAAGGAGGAGGATGCGGCGATTGAGCATGTCGAGACTCTGTACCTTCAGCGACCAGGCGCTCCCGCTGAGAACAACAACAAGGTCGTCGTCACGTTCGTGTCTGTCAAGGCTGATGGTGTTGATACTGGCAAGATCAGAACACAAGTCTTCAAGCGAGCGAAGGATCTTCTACCTTCCTACATGGTGCCCGGACACGTGGTCGTCCTCGACACAACTATGCCTAGGACAGCGTCTAACAAGGTTGACCGCAAGGCGTTACAAGCCATTTACGCCCAGTCCGATCTCAACGTGTTGGCTGGTAGGGATGATTCTGCCGTCTCGCAAGGTACAGCTCAGCCAAAACAGCAGTGGACAAAAGATCAGCTTCCCATTCTCCAAACAATCACTTCCAACTTCAATATCCCTGTTGAGAACCTATCTCCCGAGGATAGCCTGGCAGGTCTTGGATTGAGCTCGCTGCAGGTGACTAAGTTGGCTTGGCTTCTGCGACGAGAGCTTCAATGTCAGGTCGGTGTACTCGACCTTATGCGATGTGAGTCGCTGGGAGAACTCGTCGACGTGACATTGAGTCGCATGCCAAAGCAGGCCGAAGCTCAGAAGACTAGTCAAGAAGAGCCTACCGAGAGCTCATGGATTGCTACGATCAAGGATGCGCTCACTACGCACATCAAAGGCGAGCTCCAACCAAGCGACACGACTACCATTCTACCCGCCACGCCAATGCAGGAGTCTCTCATCGTTGAGACTATGCTCGAACCGCAAGCTTATTGGGCTCACCGCGTGTTCGACTTGAGTCACTTAGATGAAGTTGACGCTCGCCAATTGAAGAGAGCCTGGACTGCGGCTGCCAAGCGCTTCGACATTCTTCGCACCATTTTTGTTCCTCTAACGCAGCTCGAGGTTGAGGGAAGCGACAACACTGTCGTGTGGGCAAAGAAGAAGGGCGTACAGTCTACTATTCTTCAACTCATTCGTGAGAAGCCGATTGTTCGCTGGACCCAGCTTCCTAGCGAGGGCGATCGAAGCCTTGGTGATGTGGCTAGGTCGCTGCAGTCCGAATTGTCCCCCACGACAACCATCGAACCACCTTGGGCTGTGACCTTCGTCGAAGACTCCAACAAGATGATGCTTAGCATGCACCACGCTCTGTATGACGCGGTCGCATCCGAAGTCTTCCTTGAGACTGTCACCAAGTTCTACAACATGGAGCCTGTGACTGACGAAGTTGCGCAATTTGACAAAGGCCTCGAGTTGGGTTTACTGCCTCCTCCTGCTAAGAGGGATGAAGCGGCTGCCCTATGGAACCGGCGCATGGACGAGATCAGTAAGACGGTCGCTGGAGGCATGTTGAACGCGCCTTTCCCCGACTTGACGCAATCGCGTCAGAAGCAGGTACAGAAGATCCTTTTGGCTAAGCAGAATATTCCTGCATCGCTCTTTTCATCTGATACGACTGTCTCGTTTCCGGCTCTGCTGCAATCCGCGTTTGGCTGCGTTCTGGCGTCGTACTTGGAGCTGGAGTCAATCGTCCTTGGTCACACTGTCTCTCAGAGAGCTCTACACCCAGACCTTGAACGCGTCGTTGGTCCCGCTATTTCAACTCTGCCTCTCATAGTTCGCTCCAATGTCTCTTCTGCCGAAGAGCTGTGGAAGGAAATGGCGCGCGACTCAGCGCAGTTGTTCAAGACTACGCACAACCTTCATCCTGTTGATGTGAAGAAGATGCTCAATCGGGGAAGCGGAAGTAGTAACGCTCCCTTCCCCGGGCTGTTTGTCTTCCATCCAGCTTCCGAGGACGAAGTTAGTCCTTCACAAGACATGTTCAATGAAGTGGGACAAGCTCTTTCGCTCAACGTTGAGCATCCTCTTGCTTTGAACATCTTTGAGGGTAGCAATACAATTGAACTGACCGGCGATGGACGCCACATCTCGCAGTCACAGCTGGAGCTCTTGCTCGACCAAATCCTGGAGCAGGCACGGGTAATGGCTGAAGCACCTACCGCGCCTTTGTCTCAGTCGCAGAACAGCATTAGAAGAGGCCTTTTGTCAATCAGTGGAGAGATTGCCGAATGCGAAAAGACTAGAGCGAACCCGACCGACAGTGTCGCTTTTTATGCCTCTCAGCACCCAGACTGGATTGCAGCCGAGGAGGTCATCTTCCAGTCTACCGATGACGAAGAGCAGATCGTCTCCAAGACTGTCACATACGCCCAGCTGGACAAGCTTACCAACGCCATCGTCGCCATGCTCGCGCAGCATGGAGCCAATCTGCAGCCCGACGATCTGGTAGCGATGTGTTTGGGCAGAGACATCAAGTCTCTCGCAATAACCCTAGCCATCTTCCGTGCTGGACTCATCTATCTTCCTGTGGACGAGGATTTACCATCGGCTCGTAAACAGCTCCTCATCCGAGACGCTGGTGCTAAACTAGTGATCACCACTGAGGAGCTTGTCAATGATCTCGGCCTCGACGCTACGGACGACGCTCCTGTGGTACTACTTCCTGACGGTGAGGGAGATGTCGACAGCATGCTATCTTGGCCTGTATCTGAGCATCGCTTCGAGAGTGGCAACGGAGGCTATCTTCTCTATACCTCCGGCTCCACAGGTCGACCCAAGGGTGTTCGGGTCTCCAACAGTAACCTGTGCCATTTCATCTCTGCCTTTAGCGATCGTCTAATTGAGCACTCGCCCGCAACAGCCAAACTTGGAGGGGTTGGCAAATACCTCAATCTCACTTCTCGAGCCTTCGATCCTCATCTCACTCAGCTCTTCGTGCCTTGGCATTTAGGCCACCGAGTCGTCATCGGCAAGGACCGTACATCAATGATGGCGAATCTGAAGGAGCTCATCAACGAGTTGAACATAACTCATTTTGGCTCTGTCCCTTCTGTCTTGACTCAATTGCGATTGGCGCCTGAGGATGTTCCTTCTGTGCGAGTCGTGACAACTGGTGGCGAGAAGGCTTCGAATGAGCTGTTGAACACCTGGGCGCAAGACTCCCACAGCGGAGAGGACAAGGCTGTTCTCTTCAACTTCTACGGTCCAACTGAAGTCACAATTGGATGTCTAGGCCACCCCGTCAATTATGACTCCAACGCACGTAACCTTGGCCTTCCCCTCGATGGTCTTGAAGCTCTTCTTCTCAGCCCCAGCACCACTTCTGATGAGCTTGTCATTGCCAGAAGAGGTCAACCAGGTGAGCTCTGTATCGCTGGTCCACAGGTCTCAATGGGCTATCTCAATCGCCCGACCGAACAAGCCAAGAGCTTCCAGACTATCACTATCCTCGGAAGCACCAAGAGAGTCTACAGAACTGGTGATATGATGCGCATGATGAACGACGGCTCACTTGAGTTTTTGGGTAGAGCGGATCAACAGACCAAGATTCGTGGCCAACGACTTGAGTTAGACGAGGTTGTGGGATTCATGAAGCAGGTCTCTGTTGACAAGGAAGGCCTGAACTTTGCTGCTGCGGTCGCGTCAAGCGGGGAAGGGTCAGGTCAACAGCAGCAATTGCTGGGCTTTGTCGCAAGGAAAGCGAGCGGCCCTGAGGCCCAAGGCGATCTGGAAGTCGAGTTGCTGGATGCCCAGGATCACGAATCTACTTCACTATTGGAGTTGATAGAGCGAGAATGCCAGGCCAAGCTTCCCGCATTCATGGTACCTACTATGGTCTGGGTCACCAAGATTCCCTACTTGGCGGCCTCTGGCAAGGTTGATACCAAACTATTGGGACGATTGGCAAGTGACTTCGTGACCAAGCAGCAAGACCAGGGCGGCGACGCTGGTGTCGACATCAGCTCTGGAGGTAGTCTGAGTCCAGAAGAGGTCCTCGTCGTCTCTGCGATTGAGGAGGCCGTGGGCGTCAATGTCAAGGCTACTTCAATCAGCAGCATCCACCGATTGGGCGTCGACAGTCTCTCTGCTGTGAACCTTGTTTCGCTCCTCAAAAAGCGAGGCTTCTCTCAGCTCAAGATGACGCACATTCTCACTCCCTCATGTACGGTCGGGGACATTGCCAGACTTGCTGACCAAGCTATATCGACAACTAACAGCACCCCTCTTTCGACGCCGCCCTCGACAGACGACCACCAGGATTTGCTACACGATGCGAATACATTTACGGCGGCTGACCTTGGAACTCTCCCGGACGGTCTCGACGCGAACAATATTGAGGCCGTGCTGCCATGTCTCCCTCTTCAATCTGCGCTCATCGCTCGCTCATTGGTATGGCTGAGCGCTTATGATGGCGGCGCGGAGGGACATGACGTTCCTTATGTCGCGCAGTTCAATTACCGTCTGAGTCGCGATACCGACATTGGCAAGTGGAAGAAGACTGCCGAGCAGGTCATGGCTTCTGAAGCAATATTGAGGACATGCTTCATCCAACGAGATGAAGATGGGCAGGTGTTCCAGGTGGTTCTTCGATCGCCGACTTTCTCCCCGCTGAAAGATACTCATCCAGCCGACATCGTGGCTGGGATGAACGTGCAGCCTCCCGTCCGCCTAGTCGTTACGGAGAGTTCAGGCGAATTGACTGTGTCTCTCAAGATCCATCATGCACTCTTCGATGGTATCGCCATTGAATCGCTGAAGCACAAGCTCGAACAAGTTTACAATACTCAGGTCGACTCAGCTTCCACGACCAACAGTAGTCTGGTTATCCATTCAAACATTTCTCGTCACTGTTACCTAACCAGTGATCAGCTGAAAGTCACCAAGGATTCCTGGCAAGCTCAATTGCGCAACGTTCAGCCATGCCGCGTCGGCAGTATTGATGACAACAACACGGACGGTTCAATGGCTCGTTCAACGCTTCATCTTGGCTACACTACTTCTGAGCTCAATGCCAGACTCAAGTCCCTGTCGGGCGCTGCGATATCGACCTCTTCAGCGTTCCAGCTAGCGACAAGCCTGTGTCTGGCTCAATTGACACAAAGCCCTTCTGTCATCTACGGCTTCATCATGTCGCTTCGACCACTCCTTGACCACGTAGCCGAGGGCGTTGACAGCTTCGTCGGGCCGTGCCTCAATACCCTTATCCGCACTTTGACCCTTCATGAACAAGACGAGACTCTACCTCAACTTGCCGAAAGAGTGCACAAGGCTCATCTCACTGTGTCTCAAGGCACTATGCCACTAGTCAGCGTCGACAAGGTTCAGCGATGGTCTGAATCAGAGGACAAATTGTTTGACAGCCTGCTCAGCATCAATGTCATACCAGCGCCCGATGCGGGCGACGAGTCTCGGCCCGGGCACATGACGGCTCTACCAACGCGCAGTAGTAGCGACATGGCTCTAGCCATTGATGTCGACCTTCATGCCGATGGCAAGATCATTCTGACTCTTTCCTCTGCAGGCGCTTTGAATGAGAAACAATTGAGCGAAGTCGGCCGGTTGTTTGAGCAGGTGGTGTACAGCTGTGCTGACGCTGCTGTCAAGGTGTCAGACATTGTACCTGGGCTTTCTTCTGCCAGTACGACTCTGTCGGGTCACCTTCACAGCCACAACGTTGACCAGATCGAAACTGACGAAGGATACAAAAAGGCTCTGTCTGAGGTACAAACCATCATCAGCCGACTCCTCCGTCTCAGTGCTTCCGAGGTATCTTCCAAACCGGACTCTACTTCTTTGTACCAGCTCGGACTCGATTCCATCACGGTACTGCCATTCGTCAAACAGATCAACAAGACAAACAAGACCAAGCTTTCATCACATGCAGTTATCAAGGCTCGTACCATCAAAGGTGTCGCTGAGCTTTTGCGAGACGACCTAGCCAAGCAAACTACGACCACCAATGGCACCCAAGCCTCGAAGACTGAGGTTGGCGGCATTAGCGATGCAGATGCCTACGACAGAACTCTCAATCGCCTCGCTAAAGATCTCATGTTTGTCGCGACACCTCTTCAAGAGGGCATGCTCAGTGCATCACTCGCCACAGGCGACGCCTATACCTACGTCCACGCCATTCAATTGACCGACCATGCTCTTCAATCCGACACCCCCAATCTTGACAAGTTTTTCGCTGCGGTCAAAGATACGGTACGGTCATGTGAAATCTTGAGAACCCGCTTTATGTTCACTGAAGATGATGAGTCTCCATGGGTCGGCATTGTTTCGCCCACTGACCAAAGCGACCTTGTAAGCTGGAAGGTCAAGACAACGACGCCTGGCAGGATTGATCTACGCATTCATCACGCGCTTTACGATGCGACAGCCATTCAAGCTGTTTGGCAAATCTTGCGCGACAATTACCGTCGACGCCTTGAAGGCGGTGCAAGTGATGCGCCCGACAGTTTGAAGCATCTGTTCAGACCATTCGCGAAGACTGTCACCTCGTCGCAACGAGCATCAATAGCGTATTGGATTGACCTTGTTCGCGACTACACCTACAGGCCAATTGAGTTCCCGGCCAATGAACTCAAAGCATCCTCTGCCTTCCACTTCTCTTTGAGCGAGAAAGACTTGTCTCTTCTGCAGTCCAAGTGCAAAGAGCTTGGTGTGACCGTCAAAGCAGCGCTTCAATTGGCATGGGTCAAGGTCCTCTCCGAGTCGCTCTACCATCAAGCGGATGTTGTATACGGAGAAGTCGTGTCCACCGATGCAGATGACGACGTCGCTATTGTCGGACCTACTATAAACACTCTACCTATGAGAGTCAGGTTCGAAACTTCAATTGAGGCTGTCACCGTCTCGCAGGCTCTAGGTCTCGTGCAGAAGCGGATTGACTCTGCAAGAGGCACCAACTCCATGGCGTCTTTGAGGAAGGTACAAACGCAATGGCGATCAACCCAGCAAGACAATACCCTGGCGAGTCTGTTCCAGAGTCTCTTCGTGTTTGACGGTGTGCTCGGTGCCTCAAACGCGACCGACAATTCTCAAGCGCTCTTCAGGCCTGCAGACGCCGACGCGACGGACTCGACTGGACCGGCTTACGACGATTACCCTCTGATTGCCAGTTTCCATATTAGGGACAATAAGCTGAACGGAAAGCTGAGAGCTAAGATGTCGGTGGAGGAGGTCAATGTCACGGGTGAACAGCTAGTCGCCGCGCTGAACCACGTACTTCATGGTTCTGATTCCCCAGTGATTGACACGAAGCAGCTTTTGGTGGCCAATGAGGCTGTGTCTAAGTCACGAAACGACCCGGTCGAGTCTGCAGAGCTGAACGGGTTGACCCCGAAGGCTGACTTAGTACTGAACGTTGTCGAAAAGATCATCGGTTCGAGACGCGGATCTAAGAAAATCGGTTACGACACCCGATTGATCAGTGCCGGTCTTGACTCGATCCTAGCCATTCGCCTATCGAAGCTTTTGAAGGAGCAGGTTGGATTGAGTGTTAGTGTGTTTGAGATTATGAAGGGAGCTAGTGTTCGGGATATTGTTACACGCGCTTCATCGAACAACCCTTCAAACAAGGATCCGATACAGAAGCAGTCGGTCACCGCCGATGGACTCGTTCCAGCGATGGCCGAGAGTCTTGGTTTACAGGATAATTGCATCCAATCCGTTCTGCCTGCCCTCTCGGGTCAGCGATCTCATTTGGAGCAGTGGGTGCACAATGGGAAGAGGTTCTTTGAACCACCGTGGGTTTACACAGTTGAAAGCTCTTTCACGGAGGAGAAGGTGAAGAGCGCTTGGGAGGAGCTCGTGGGTGCTCACGATATACTGCGAACTACTTTCGTGTGTGGCGGTAATGGTCAAGATCTATTCCAGGTGACACTCAATCGGGAGTCGTCACCTTCAAAGCGCTTCTCGGTCATTCGGGACTCGTCGCAGACCATCGAGAGCCTGATTCACGAGCATGTTAGCGAGCGAGACCTTCAAGTTTCTGACTTGAAGGAACCACCGGCAAGGTTCTCATTCTTGGAAGCTTCGAATGGCAAAGCAGTTGTGCTGCGACTTCATCACGCTCTGTACGATGGATGGAGCATCAAGATGATTGAGAAGGATCTCGACCAGCTGCTGGGTTCTAGTAAGTTGGCGAGCGATCATCAACCGCTTGTCAATGTGATCGAGCAAGTCAACAACACCAGGCAGCCCGAAGCCGAAGTCGAATACTGGAGACAGTACCTGTCTCGCGCTGAGGACACTATTTTTGGTCCAGGCAATGCCGCGACGGCCTCTCCTCTTGGTGCCCAGTTCAAGTCAACATTCGCGACTAAGCTTGCGCCACACACGATTGACTATCTTTCGCAGCGAAGTAATTCGGAGGTCTCTACAGCCATTATCCTGGCTTACGCTAAGGCTCTGCATCAGAGAATGATGGATACGAAAAACCCTACATTTGGTCTGAACCATGCTTCGAGATCTCTTTCATCACGCGACGGACCGCAAACGCTTGACTTGACAACTTCCAGTCTACCAACGCTAACTGTGACACCGCTCTTTGTTGATCAAGACATGGCGACTCAAGATCAACTTAGTTCCGTCCAGGACCATCTTGCTCAGCTCACTTGCTTTGCGCAAGCAGGTGGTATCTCGAAGATGAGCCCTACGTTCAATACATACCTCAACATCATTCACCGCAAGGAATCAGCGCAGCCAGAAGAAAGCGAAACAGCTCTTCAGAGATACAGACTTCCTGAGTCGCTTGCTTCGAGTTACTTTACCTCTACGGAACCGTCGTCTACTGTGTCTACCGTTGATCAGCTCGATACGAGTCACTTGTGCGCACACCGCTTGTTCTTCAATGTCATTGTAGGTCAGGACAGAGAGGTCAAGATTACCGTCAGCGCTGATGAAGGGGTCCTGGCTGGAGACCGTGGTATAATTGATCGACTGGTGCATTGCTTTGGTGAGAATCTGGATGAGGTTGTGAGCGAGATATAATAGACAAATTTGTCAAGTTATGTGTATTTAGTTTAGAAATCTTCGACCTGTTTTAGGCAATACTTATTTATAGATGATGCGATCCTTTTGATCAGGTTGTGTCGCATTCTCATTTGCACAAGTTGGGCCCAACATCTCTCTGCCCACGGTCCAGCATTGATTTGCTGGGCATCTCATCACCAGATGTCTTCAGTCAACGGCGTTTGGCCCAACAGCTTCAATAGCACATGGGGAGTCGATAGATTCTGCTTCAAGGTCCCGCGACGAGACTCGTGATGTGACAACCTTCCTGTGTTCAATTCTCGGTACCCAGCCTCAACAATAGCTGATCGGCTTCCGTAGCTCAGTTGGTTAGAGCGTCGTACTAATACTTCAATCTGAATATTCAGTAATGCGAAGGTCTCAGGTTCAAGCCCTGGCGGGAGCACAGTCTCTCAGTGCCCATCAGTTATCTTTTTGCACTTTTGAAGATTTTTGCGATATCGTACCGAGCGTAGAAGAGAAGGGTTGTGTGTAATGTGTGTGTATGTATGTATTGTGCTGTCGGTTGCGACGCGTCTGTGCTGAATACATGCGCTGGGCGACGTCGCGACAGTGTCAATTGCGCAATGAGAAGAGAGCCCGGGAAAACGCGTCAAATAATAAAGAAATACTACTCAAAGAAAATTTGTATGCACATCCCTGAGGCAATATTGTAATTGTCCAATTGCATTCCTAACGGATGTTTATTTTGAACGACACTAACATTTCATGAAGAATTGCAACGAATTAACTGCACTTTGAACAAGACGCCGCAGTTGCAACGAAAGGTTTTCTTCAGGGTAGCGTTCGCGCTGTTTTTTCAACTGCCCGCCTGTTAGAACTCAATTGCTGCTATGTTTTTCGTCCAATCACCGGTGAGATGGCCGAGTTGG
>JAPFSC010000092.1:0-175984 GCA_030777805.1 Fusarium sp. MBC 364
GTGGCGGCAACTCGTTCTTTAACTCGGAGATACAAACATCTCCAGTTTCGCGAGACCCCGCCCTAACGCTCAAATTCCATTTCCTGTTCCGCCGGCCCTGACTCACTTCTATGTAGGGTTTGCTAGTGCCACATCTGGAGATAAGATGCCCGCTACTCGAGGTCTGCTAGTGACACATCTGGTGATAAAGACGCCTGCAATGCGTACTTAATAAAACAATACCTTTTTCCTAAATCCTCGATCCCATTTCCTGTTCTGCTGTGAATTCTGAAGCGTTTCGGTCTCGAGAACGATGTACTTGAGGCATACATGAACTGATCCCTATTTTAAGATTTTTGGAGGAGCATGTCCTTCAAAGTAAACAGACCGAACAAAAAAATAATCTACGGGAACCCCGAGTCAATTGTCTAACACGGGAAGCTTCCGGTTATTTCCAGATCACCTGTCGCCAAGCGGCGTAGGATAAGTCTCAAGGAAATCCGTTCGCAATGGCTATACGACGCCGCCCCCAATAACACCTCGCGGTTGGCCTCAGGGTATTAGAAAAATTGACCCCTTGAGTCATAAGAGACGAAATAATCTGGTCGTCCCATGCTAGTGTAGATCATTAATTAGGCCGCATTATTATGGTATTCTAAGCCGTGAAGAATAAGTCTGCTGTTACTCATCCGGTTGGGTCAAGAACATCAAGGCCGTTGGACCAAATGCTATTGGATGGGCGCAACGGCTCGAACAATTGCAGAGCCATCTCGTATTACGGAGAACAGCGATATGTGTATTTAAAGTCATTATCTGACAGTATGACATGGAAAGGCACGCCGCTCTGTGGATTGAGTGTTCATATAGGTTTCTTGGGGGTTCTTTCTATGGATAGGCACAATTAAAGGATATTCAGCGTATGGCGAAAGGAGAAGTATTATAGAGTTGTCAATTTGAACTAGAAAGGTGGTATCAAATACTAATACAGTCTAAAGACAAAAGAAAAGCGAGCATGGCAAAAGCCGGATATCTCAAAGCATAATCACATAAAGAT
Organism: Fusarium sp. MBC 364; assembly: GCA_030777805.1. Classification (NCBI taxonomy): domain Eukaryota; kingdom Fungi; phylum Ascomycota; class Sordariomycetes; order Hypocreales; family Nectriaceae; genus Fusarium; species Fusarium sp. MBC 364. The sequence goes on from JAPFSC010000092.1 coordinate 1,034, forward strand.
CGTCCATCAATCCCGCAACCACAACCTCCCCCTGGATTCCACCTCTTGAACCGAAAGCCGCTTAGTGGCTCTTGTGTCCGTTGACCTTGGCACCCTCCTGGTTAACCGCATCAACTCCAGCGCTCATCTTTCCGAACTGCCACTCAGGCAGGGTAATTCCAGTCTGTTCGTTGATAGTGCTCATCAGAGGAGGGAGCATCTGGTAAACATTGCGCATAGTCTCGGTTGGGTCAGCGCCCTGGCCGCCTTGAGCACTGCCAGTGTTCCAGACGCTAATCTTGGGCTCGAGACCCCTGATAGCAGCGGCGTTGGCCTTGGCCAATTCGACATAGGTACCCTTCTCGATCATCATGTACTGAAGGAGACCAGCAGGACCGCCAAAGGCGTTGGAGAGCTTGCCGTAGGCGTCAGCCATGGCGGAGATACCCTCTGCTTCACGGAGCTTGGCAACTAGCTCAGCCTCAGCGCGCTGTTGAGTGGCATAGCTGAATGCTTCGGCATCGTTACGAGTCTGATAAGCTGCGGCGTCGGTACTCTTGGTAACCTTCGCATAAGAAGCAGCAGCATCGGCATCGGCAGCGATCTTAGTCTGGTAAGCATGAGCATCAGTCTTGCGCTGACTAGCTTCCTGGTGAGCACGAGCATCAGCTTCGACTTCGTAGGCAGCGGCATCGGCAGCTTGCTGCTTGCTCTCCCTCTCAATAGTAGCCTTGACAACGTCGCTAGCACGAAGACGTTCCATCTCAGCAGCCGCGCGCTTGATCTCGACCTCCTTCTTAAGGTCCTCATCCTTAGACTCGAGGATACGCTGGGCTGTAACTCTAGCGATATCTACGTCACGGGTGAGGGCTGTTTTCTTGGTGTCGAGGTGTGCTTCTGCTTGAGCGCGCTCAATATCACGCTCTGTCTTCTGGACCGCGGTCTCGGCATTGATCTTTGCGATCTCACGCTCCTGTTCGCCAATTCGCTGAGCTTCTCCTACGTTTCCGCGGAGTTGAGCCTCTGCCACGTCGATTCTGGCCTGGTTGGTAGCGCCCTCGTGGGCCTTGCGGGAGAGGGAGGCGAAGTATACTGAGTCGGGTGCATCCTTCAACTCTTTGACCTGGGAATTCTGTTAGCTTACGATACCTTTACGATACCTCAAACTTGAGATGCTTACATTAGCGTTGAAGATGAACATTCCAAACTGGCTAAGCTCGTTCTGGATGTTTCTGAAGATTCTCTTCTTGAAGACCTCTCGCTCGGTGAAGATCTCCTCCATGGTCATACTCGAGACCAAGACTCGGGTCTCGCCCTCGATGATACCCTTGACGATGTTTGCGACATGCTGGCTCTGGTGGACATGCTCTTTCGCTTCAGCATCCGCCAGAAGCATAGCATACTTCATCAAAGCATCGCCTCGATCTTCGCGAGCCAATATGTCCTCGGCTTCATCGTCAACCCCACCACGCTGGTTGGCCCCGCGCTGGTTGAGGTCGGGACCGACTGTGAAGACTACAGGCAGAGAGAATTGCAGCTTCTCCTTTGTCATGGCCTGCAGGTCCATAGCATAGTCGTGTGGTCGGATACTGGTTGTGGAGTTAGTAACTGGATTGAACTTGAGGAGTGGACTACATACCTGAAGCGTGTGCATCTTTGAAGAGGCCAGACCCAAGTTGCCTTTGCGATCTTGACCGTCTTGATTCCCATGCCAGTGATGGCAAGGTACTCATCTGGTGCAGAGATTCTGTAAGACATTGTGATGGATTGTTGTTGTCGTCAAGACTGAAGGTGATTAGTGTTGATTGTCAAGTTATGACAGTTGGTAGTTGTTTGCAACGAGTGTGTTATAAATCCCTAGAACTGATGAGTTGCTAGAGAATATCGAATTGTTATGATGTTTTAAAAAGTGGCTTGATGAAGGGACCAACAAGAGTCTTATATAGACGTCGCACGACATGATATCCAACACAAACTCAACCTCGAATGTCTCAAAGCTACTGCCTTGCAGGATTCTTGCACATGATCTGCTCTATCAGAGTGCCTCGCCTGTTCGCGCTGTTACCTGTGGTGAAGCTCTCAAGGTGGTGGCGGAGTCCCCCAACACCCCTGAACCTTGTCGATCATGCCTTGTGGGGTTATTGACATTCGTTCCAGAAGGCTTCCTCGCGTTTCCGAAATGGGTATGCAGGATGCATCCCGTGACTCGACTGTAAGGCTGGGCGATATCGGTTGGAGATAATTAATATGGGGGATTGGCACTAAACATGAACAGGGAGGCGTTGTTCGTAACTTTTGAACGAATTACAGGACTCATTAAAGCATGGGTAGATCCGTTCTTTGTGGTTGGTTTGAGCACTGAAGCTGGGCATTGTCAGGGTCATCGCCAATCACCCGAAACTTCCACTTGACAGTTGAACCGATACAGTACTCGAACATTCTTTGCGCATTGAGGCTGGCTGATCCATTTCTCAACAATTGTGATTTTCTGAATCTCTTGGAAATCTTAAACTTTTGTTCCTGCATCTTCCAGTGAGTCTCCAAGTCTAATTCTCCAGCCGCACTTATGCACAGCCCCCGTAGATGGACCCGTCTAATTTCCGTTCCGCCATACCCTTGAGACCCGCGGAAACATCAACTTCACAATTCCTCTCATGATATCATATCACCGAGACATCCCTTCTCTCCTGCCGGTATCCGAATCTGGTGTCTCGGACCCTTGGCATCATGATATTGCGGGGACAAATGTTACGCCCGACTGCAGTGAACATGATCACATGTACTCCAATGCCTGGAATGTCCAGAAGCTGAAGTCTCCTTGGCATGCTGCGCCACGACACTCAACCAATTAACATGACTTCCTTTCATCAGGCAGAGATAAAGTGCAGCCCAAGGCTGTCATTTATATTATCAAACTCTCGGCGATTGCCTGGTTGATTAATCTGATACTACGCTTCCGGTCTCGGTCACCATCTTGATGCAAGGCTGAGTCCAACCACAACTGAGAGTTAGTGCTTGTGGGCTGATTTTGACTTAAACGCCGCAGGTTCGTGTTTCTGTATAGGTATATTCATCGGGCGTTGGGCAGTATTGCATTGTCGTACAACTCTCGCTTCGAATCCCAGACTTGGCTCAAACAATATCCACCACAATGTCCAAAGACGCATTCGATGATGGGGAGCTTCCTCCCCCGTATACCGAATCAGGTCCATCAGTATCAACACCAATCTCTGAACCACGACAATCAGTAACAACAATCTTCTCTTCTCATCTTCACAACCTTCCCAATCGCATCCACTCCGTTCAAGCAGCTCGCACATCAGCGCGCGATCAAAGAGACAGTGAGATCCTGACTCTTCTCGTTCCCCATGTGGAAGAAATGCTATCATCAATCGCGGCTTTGGATCCGCCCCCACGACTAGCAGAAATGATCTTGGTTCCAGGAGATGCAGTTGGGGAAGACTGGATCTTTGAAGATGAAGACCACTCTCGGACAGTTGTACGAGTAACAGAGGATCGAAAGTTAGTGGGCGACCAAAAGCAAGCACCCAAGAAAGAAAGTGAACCTCGTAAAGATAGGGCCTTCGACGAATGGGGAAGATGGGAAGACAATACCACACAAAGTACGTCCTCAGACGATGTTCTCTGGTGGTCAGATCAAGATATGGCTGTTCGATTGGCAAAGTACATATCACCTGAAAGGCTTGACCGACAGGTTGTTAAAGCACATGTCGAACAGACCAAGAAGTCTTCGAGATGGGGTCTGTTCAAGAAGAACGAGCCACAAACACCGCCGCCGAAACCGAAAGTACAGGAGGAGGAGCCAGTTACGATGGTTGTCAAGGCCGAGGAGGTGACTTTTAGAAGAGAGAATGCTATGGGAATATGGGAGGGCAAGACAGGCTGGGGCTTGGTGGTTAAAGTGAGGATACGGCAATGAAGGCCATGTATCTTGCTCGCAATACATTTACAGATACCATCAGGGACCCCGGCAACCTTGAACGTGTAGACATAAGAGTTAAAGCAGTTTGTTCATTTTATGCCACGTAATATCGGCGTTTAATCCATCTATTCTGACTCTTCTAAAACTTGGAAAATGCCTTGTCTTATATCCTATAGGGTACCTGACTTGTTACTATATATCATGGGCGACGTTGACCTAGACTGAACACACTGACTGAATGCTCTATCCATAATTAGTTGATATGCAATCTGCTTACCATAACTATATCTATACACATTGCTCCTCAGCTCGGCCTTACACAGTTGTCGTGAAACTTAACCCACCTAATCTCACTTTCACAGCAACATCTTACAACAATAGTGTACACCATCTCACAGCATCACAACCACGCGTTCTCAATTCAGTCAATATGTGCGATTTGTTCAGTCTGATTCACTTTCGTTGTTGCTGGTTGCTAGTGCATGCCTGACTCACTCGCCGACTCCAACCCCACTAACCTCCAATACAAAAACGCCGACTCCATCACCACGATCCTCCTCCCATCAACACCCACTCTCCTCGCCCTCCTCCTATACTAAACTAGAAATCTTTCATCATGTCGTATAACGTCCTAGTAACAGGCTCATCCGGCCATCTCGGCACAGCATTAATGCTATCCCTTTCTACCCTCGGCTTCAAACCTCTGGGAATCGACATCCTCCCTTCAGAGAATACTCACCTTGTAGGCTCTATCACAGACCATTCCTTCGTCACAGACATCTTCATGAACAATCCGATTCAGCACGTTCTTCATGCAGCGACGCTTCACAAGCCTCATGTGGAAAGCCACTCCAAGCAGGATTTCATCGATACAAACATCACCGGTACTTTGGTTCTTCTGGAAGAAGCAGCCAAGTACAAGGAAACGATTGAGAGTTTTGTGTTCTTCAGCACGACGAGCACGTTTGGTGCCGCGCTGAGTCCGAAGCCTGGACAACCGGCGGCGTGGATTGATGAGACTGTCATTCCCATTCCGAAGAACATATACGGCGCTACAAAGGTCGCAGCAGAGGATATCTGCTTTCTCATCCACAAGCAAACCAGCTTGCCCATCATTGTCCTCCGCACAAGCCGTTTCTTCCCGGAGCAGGATGACGACGAAGATCGACGCGCAGCTCTCTCCGACGACAATCTCAAAGTCCTCGAACTAACTTACCGCCGCGTCGACATGGAGGATATCGTCCGCGCCGCTGTATGCGCCATGTCCAAAGCGCGCTCCATCAAGTTCCGAAAATACATCATCAGCGCACCGCCCCCATTCCAGAAGGACGCCCACACGCTTGCGACATTGGACAGGAACCCTAAGGAGGTTTTTGAGACAGTCGCGCCTGATTGTGCGCGGGTGTTTGGGGAGAAGGGCTGGGCGCATCTGAAGAGGATTGATCGCGTGTATGATTCGAGCAGGGCAGTTATGGAGTTGGGTTGGGAGCCTGTTTATACGTTTCAGCGGGTGATTGAACTGATTGCGGAGGGCAAGGAGTGGAAGAGTGAGTTGACGGGCAAGGTTGGTAAGAAGGGGTATCACGCTGTCAGCCATGGCGTGTACACTGTTCGATGAATTGGTAGCAAGGTGTAGTAGACGGGGTTCAGCACATAGACTTCTTTCACAAAAAGTTTTGAGACAGAAAAATACTTGAGATTAATAAGTAATAAAAAGTATCTAGAGAGCTCGCATTCGCCTCATATGCTATGTTGTAAACACAAAGTGGTTGAAAGCAACCTTGCTAAGTAACAGGGTATATGCTGTAACAGTTCTACAAGTCTTGTCCCTTAGCCAAACTTGATTCCAGCGTTGGGGTTCCACGTTCCAGGAGGGGGATGTTGACCGGAACCGCCCGACGATTGACCAAACTTGATACCCATGCCAGGATTCCACATTGCGCCCATAGGAGCTGCTTGCTGAGGCTGTACTGGTTTAGGTTGCTGTACTGTCTCCCCCCAAGACTGAATGTTTGCCTGTGCTGGACTCTGTACGGGTTGGGGAGGTTGCTGCGGTGGAGCAAAGGAATGTGAGGGTTCTTGGTGAGCAGGCATTGGGCTTTGAGTTTGTGCTTGCTGTACTTGTGCCTGGGCCTGTGCTTGTGCTTGAGCTTGCGCCTGTTGGTGAGAAATACTGAGATTCGACAACGTAGGCATGCTAATCTCCCTACAATTCATTAGTAAATATTCAGTCTTCAAGATATTAGCAACATACTCTTCCAAAGCCCTTGCCTCCATACGACGCTGGGCAACCCAATTGCGAATTACATCGCGGAAGCCTTGTCCAACAATCTTATTCAGATCATTGTAGAACTTCCTTCCGACCTCCAGATTGTTGATGATCTCCTTGTACTTAAAGTAGGCGTTATCTAACTTCTGCAACGCCATCTCACGTTCTCGGTTTCCACGTTCGCCCATTTGTCGTTTCTGCGCTTCAAATTCGCGGTTGACCCGTTGAACGTCTTGTAGAAGACGGTCTTGATCTTGCGCCTCCTTCTCAATCGCTTCAACCTCGGGCTCGTACAACTTGTCTAAACGCTTGTCGAAGAACTCTTCAAAATGCGCCGGAACAAGTGCCGTGTTAGGATATGTTCGTTCCAATCGAGCTGCTTCCTTGAGAATATCAGGCTTGATGTCATCCCTGCGAGCATTCTCTCGCAGAGCCTCAACCTTCTTGCGGCGACGACTCTCAAGACGCAAGACGTCATTATATGCGCTTCGGAGTCTTCCTATGGCCGGCTTCAATGTCTCGGGGATATCAACTCGTCGACTGGATGGCACGGAGTCCATCAGGTCTCGATCAGACCCTGACAGAATAGCAAGCAGATCCTGAACAGCGCCAAACTTCTCTCTTACCAGAGCATCACTGCTAAAGCTGCTCTGGAAGTAGCTATCAATTTCGGTAGCATGCTGCCAAAGCTTCTCGCCTTGAGGATCCTGTCGACTCTCAGGTCGCACCCATCGGTCTGTGCCGTATCTCATCCGTAATCTTTGATCCTCTTCTTCTTCCGATGCTAAGGCGGCCTTACCCTCATCAAAAATAGCCATATCCCCCGATCGTAGTTTATCGATATCGGCAAAGCTTTTATGCACTCTGTTGATAGCATCTGCTTGACGAATTTCCTCGGCATGTTGAACCAAGCTGGGTGGTAGACCCAGAGGCTTTTCAAGAGCTTGTAGTGATCCAGGCAATCCAAGCGACGCTAAAACTTGGTGGATCTTTTCTGTAAGTGATTCCAGCTCTTGAATAATATTCTGGCTGACCATACGGTCTCGTCTTTCCTCGTAAATTGAGGTCGCAACGTGTACGGAAAACGGAACAAGACGAGAGAAAAGAGCTGGCCCAAACTCGGCGCGGTCGCCAAAGTACTCGTAAGGGTTGCCGATTTGAGGAGGCACGCGAGCAACAGCCATATTTGCGCGATCGAGGATCTTGAGCTCCGATTTGGGCGGTACAGCGACTGTGGAATGTTAGTCGATAGCCAAACAGAATGGTTAGCAAGCATACTCAGATAAATAACATCATTATCCTTCTCGGCCCGCTTCAAATCCTCCTCGACCTTTCGCTTCAACCCGTTCAAATCATCAACCACAACTTTGCCAAGATACCCACTGCGAGCCTCCTTAAGACCATCAGTCGCACAAGTAACAGCATCCTTCAATCGCGCAACCTCCTCGCCATATTTTCTCTTCTCAAGACAATCGCACGCTGCTCGGTATTGCGCAGCCGCAGCAAAGTGATGGTGCTTGGCGCTCATATGGTGAATCCACGCACTACTGATAGTATCGCTCTTCACAGCAGCGTCTCCAGCAAATTGGTACAAATCGGACACTCGAGCGGCGAGCTTAGCAATCGATGCATCTTTGTAGCCGTCCATGACGGCCTTCTGCCAGAAGCACTCTTGGCTTTGGGCGAGGAGTAGTTGGCTTAGGGACTCGAGGGTGTCGTGGTCCATATCTTCGGGCGGATCGGACATTCGTAGTTCGGGGAGAACCTCTTTTTGCATGTGTGTAAGAACGCCAGCGGCGAGGGAGAAGTAGTTGGCTGCGGACTTGAGACCTTCGGTGTTGCCTCGTGGTGTATTAATCGCAAGTTGGGAGTAAAGAGAGGCGAGGTTGTAAAGGATGTTCATGAGCTCGTACTTCAAGTTGTTCCGCACAATAGGTCGATCGGTGTTATATCCAAGAGCAGGATACCAAGAGAACTCGGCACCAATCTACAACTACCGTCAGCTTTGCGATTAGCTAGCATCGCGTGATACTCACATCTATCGGAAACTTCCCTCCAACCCAAACAAGCTGACCCGCATACGCCTGTAGCTTCTTAATCCCGCTAGGATGCGGTTCTCGGACGTTGACTGCATCGCGACGAAGGGCATCGATGACCTCGAGGTCATGCTTGAACATATCCGGGTGCTGATCATATTTGGTGTTGATATACTGCCTTATTGTCGAGGCGAGCGACAGCTGAGTCGACTTGCGAAACGGGAGGTAAAGAAAGTTTCTAACACATTGACTGTCAGTAGCTCTTCTCAGGTATCGAAGTGGTAGTTGGAGCTTCCTACGTCGACATGGCTTTGTTGGCGGACCTCGGTCACAAGTTCCAAAGCCGTTTTCTTTCTACAGCTTCTTGCTAACTTCAGTTTCACTGGGTTGCTAGAAATGACTTCATCAAAATTGACGGGTCCGCCACGTTGGAGGGGCAATGACGCGGGTGTGGCGCAGCTGTCACGAGCAGTTTTTGTTACCCTGCACCGTGACAGAAATGATCCAATTCAACTTGCGAGAGTGAGTAAGCAATGCTATATTGTAGTTCCCAATCCAATTTAGTTGTTCGAAGATAGATCTGATCAGGCCTTGGAGCCTCGATAGCTGAAAAGAGTGAGAAACAAATGGACGACATGGGCAGTAAGTCAGTGTCGATTAGAGAGTGTGAAACATCATGTAAGCTTATATCGCTTACATGAGACAACAATCATTGAGTTAAAGCAATTGTGATTTAGGCTAACACTACTTCTGATTAAAAGCTAAGCACTTCCTCTTTCGGGTGGTATCTCGTAAACTCATCAATGTCTCCTCTTTAACGGTACTTGACGTCTCCAACCTCGGGTCGGTGAACTCCATCATCAACATAACCAGGGGGATGCGCCGCATCACCCGTGGCGCCTCCCGAAGCTGCTGGCACCGAAGGGTCGGCAGAAGGTCCACCGAATCCGTCCCTGGTCGGGGACGCACCATCCTTGCTGTGCTTGACCTTGAGAGATCCGACTTCAGCTCCCTTTAGAGTCTCAAGGAGGTTGCGTGCGCCAGCGGGCCACATGCTGTTTGGGCCCTGGCGAGGAACCTCTCCTCGAATGATCTGCTCAACGGAAACGCGCTCGCCGTAGAATGCAGCGTTGGCGTCCTTGCGCTCCACCACGACTGTGCCGTCAACTTGAATACCGGCATAAAAGCCACGAGACTTGACGTATGAAAACACAGGTTTGAAACCGCTGGCGCTCAAAGAGCGACGCTTCTTCTGCTTCTCATCCTCGGGCTTCAAGTTCTGGTTGTCCTCGGTAGGTCGGGGAGGCTTGGGAGGAGCCTCTTCATCCTTGGCCTCCTTAGACTTCTTTCCGTCCATAGCAGCACCGATCTCAACAGCACCACCAGCACCATAAGGACCAGCGACAACAGCGAGATCACTACCAAGAGCGACGCGGGTCTTGGCGAAAGCGTTGAGCGCCTCTCGGCTATTGATGACGCAAACGCAGTCGTAAATGTCAAGACCGATCATGAAACCAGCGCCAACAGAGTGCACCTGGATACCGGAGGGTGGGCCCCATGATCCGTCAGGGAGACGTGAGATAAGAATACCGGAACCAGTGGCGCCAGAGAAGGCATAGCCGGCACGAAGGGTAGTGAAGATGGCGAGACCTTGAGCCTTGGCAATGACCTTGGGAGGGATGTTAACAAGAACTCGCTCCTTGGGCTTTTCCTTAGTAGGATCGATGATCTTGTCGTTAGTCGCCTCGGCCTTGGGATCTGTGGAAGTGGGAACCTGGCTTGAAGTAGGGTCGGCATAGACACCATTTTCTGCACATTGTTAGTAAGTGAAAATGCGAATATTTGGACGTGACTTACTGCAGAAGGACTTTAAGATAGAAGCGGCCTTGTCACACTCCTTCTCAAGAGTCTCGGGGAGGAAACTTTGGCTACCGAACTTGTGCGCCAGGTTGTTGATGGGTGCCGCAGCCTTCATACCCAGCGCGCTGAAACGCTCGCTCCAGCCGGGCTTCTTGTGTTCCTCGGGAGGGACAAAGGTAGAAGTGTTTCCTGCATCTTGACCGTGTCCATGCCCGAAAAAGCCATGTCCATGTCCTTGGTCAGCACTATGGGCGGCGGGCTCGCTATGAGTAGGAGCTGTGGTGGTTGGCTGAACCGGCTCCGTTGTAGGGTTTGTAGGAGGAGGCGCGAAAGCAGGTTGAGCAGGATTGTACTGTGGGATGGTGTAGTTTTGCTGGCTTTGCTGGGTATCGAGAGGCTTGTGAGACTCTTGGGGCTGTTGAGTAGCGTTGACTGGGTTGCCCTGGAGAGGATTTGGATGGGCGGCAGGTTGCTGGTGTTGACCTTGCGCAGGAGGAGGACCAGGAGGAGGGGGAGGGAAGTATTGCTGGTCTAGTCTGCGCTTCTCGTCTGAAGCCGATTGTGATGATTCGACCCCAGCTCCAGGAGGAGCAGCGTATTGAGGAGGTTGCTGCTGCTTTTCGTCGGTAGGAAGCTCAGCGGCTCCTTGCTCGTAGCCAGGAGGGGCAGAGCTATCGTAAGGAGGGTGTTGCTGGCCTGGCTGGGCGGTGGGCAGTAAACCACTTCCCTGTTGGTCACCAGCAGGGTTCAAAGGAGCTTTCTCGGGATTAGACATCGAAGTTATGATATGTAGGTAGGTGGGATGTTGAGGTTGTAAGGTTGAAGTCGTATCGATGGATGGCGGGGTAGCTGCGTATCAGGTATAAGAGAACAGCTAGGAATTGAGAAGAGAATGGAAGGTGCCCCAAGATCTGGGAACAGGATGGATGTCTTTAATAGGGAACTACGAGCTAAGCATTGGCATGGATAAATAGAGTACAATCTAATCTATGCTAGTGCTACAAAGAGGCCTCGTCACTTTACTGAGTTAAGAAAGTCTGGGAGGTGGCGTGAAACAATGCGAAACCGGTTCGTGAATGCCAGGAACCAACGTGCGACACGTTCATGGAGGAGGGGATTTGATGTCATCGCTCGTGGCTTGGCTCCCAACGATTGCGTGGCTGAAGCTCAGGGTCCTACACTGCCACGCTGTCGACCAATGGGAGAGCTTCCACCGTAAACAAGGTGATTAAAGTGATGGAAGGGTCTAGCATGTGAATCTATAAATGTTGACTTAACTCTGATGATAATTATGTTGGGGATCTTTTGGGATTAGTATCATCTTTTATACGATGCATTGTCATTGATTGTCATGCTGCACAGTTCGGACTCCGAATGCATCTGATTACGGGAATGTGACTGAAAGCTTACCCAAGCTCTGTGCTCAAAAGGTACTGCCTAGGTATCTATAGCCTACATCGGTGTCTTAGTACCGAAGAAAACGCTTTCTTGTAAAACCACCAAAACTACTAACTTCAGACTCTTTCCAACTCTTGTCAGTGATCCAGTGATCAAAATGACACAAACACAATCTTCCAACGATCCGGAGACGCTTCATCTTCCCCGCATCCTTTGTCTCCACGGCGGCGGTGTCAATGCAGAAGTCTTTGAGCTCCAATGCCGCGTTCTCATCGCCCACCTCAGATCCTCTCTCCGCCTCGTTTTTATGCAAGCACCCTTTATCTCAGCTCCTCATCCCGACATCGTCAGCGTGTACGGTGAATACGGGCCTTTTCGACGCTGGCTCCGATGGCAACCCGACCATGAGGCGATCGAGCCCGAGGCTGCTGCTGAGTTAATTCGGAACCAGACCCGCCGAGCTATGGACAACGATCCCGGGACCGGAGAGTGGGTCGGCATTCTTGGTTTCTCCCAAGGTGCCAAGATCGCAGCGAGTTTGCTATGGACGCAGCAGAAGGTTACCGAGCAGTTTGGAGCGGATGAGAGCTTGACTCAGTTTAAGTTTGGCGTACTCATGGCCGGAAGAGCACCTCTGATCACACTTGACCATCGCCTGCAGCAGCCACCACCAATTGTCGATGCGGCAATGTTGAGTTCGGAGTTCAAAGACTGGCCCGAGTCAAACAAGGGTGACCATGTCTTGAGTATACCAACACTACACGTCCATGGACTTCGAGATGGGGGGATGGATCAGCATAGGATCCTTTTGAACAACTACTGCGAAACTGGCACAACGACTCTGATTGAATGGGATGGCGGGCATCGAATACCGATCAAGAGTCACGACGTAGGGGCTGTAACGAACGAGATCTTGAGGCTGGCCAAAGAGGCTAGAGTACAGCTACCGAACTGAGGATTTCCTGCTTGTATCTAAGCTTCCCTACCTAGATGTCACAATTGCTATCCAATTACCAAGTATGATGGGAGAATGCGCCATGGCTTACTGGAACCAATTCATCGATCATTCAAGAAGAACTAGTAAGTGAAACCTGTAGGTCATCCTATCAACATCCAAAGACGCCGTATCAGCGATGGTAGTGGGCTAAATCTACGGAATTCTTCATTTACTGAATCTTGTACAACTGAGAATATCTTGGTACACCAAGCGAAACGACAACCTCAGGAGCGTAAGTTAGACTTCAGAGTCGTCATCCAGTCAGGCACCAATTACCACAGCTTCATCTCCAATAACGAAGTTATCGCAGTAGCCAGCAGCCTTCACTACCAAACCTTTCTCCTTACGAAAGTTAACAAGCATCAACACAACTTGAACCCCACCCTAACAGAAATATAAAAGCACATCCCCAATTCTGCGATGGCAGTTCCCGGGATTTCTGCAACATCAAAATATCCACACATGCTCCGTGTTGTGGTAAGTCTCCCTTCTTTCATGAACCTAGAGCGCTTGGAAATAACCACTTCCCTAGAAAGCCCAACCTGAGCATCAAAACTTCACAAAGATCATCAACATGACTGATCCCAAACCCTGCCACCGGGTCATTAGCTCTAAGCAACTTGCTCTGGCCCGTCGAGCGTATTCCATACAATCAGAGACTCTCCATATCCCAGATCGCTGGGGACTTTTCTCTGCCGGCCCACCTCCACAACAGGTATCTGAGATCAGAGAGTTATACTCAACATTGATCATCTCTTGTTCTGCCTACGCTATCCTAGCATTCAAACTATATAATGCATTGCGTTTCGGAAACGATTTGGGGTACTTCTTCGAGACCTTTTTTCGGTTCAAACTCACGCTATTGACGCTTCTGGGAATGGACTACATGTTCAGTGGCGCGCATCGCAACGATCCCAACTACGACTGGGGAACTTGGGAAATAGACGATGATGGATCTTATATGCCTCCGGAAGCGTGGGGAACCATTGCGGCGGTTCTTATCATGTTGTTTGCTAATATTTACTTTCAAATTCCCGAGGTTGTGGCCGAGAGATGGTTCTCTTGGAGGGCGCTGCTGCAGTCCTGGGGATTGGGAGTTTGAGGATGTTCCGACTAGGGGTTCACTTAGGACGCCCAATAGGGTTGGTATAACGGAAGACCCCCCATCTATCTTTTCTTATTATCTTTCGTTTGTCCCGAGTTCTTATACTGGACCTCACTTTCTCGTGTTGGCTATTTGGTATTGTGGGCTCGAACCAATCACCTCAAATAAGGGGCACATATGAGGTTGTTGACAAGTCAACTCAGCATTGAAACACTGAAATAGTGAAGTAGTGGGCGCTGTTTTAGAGCGAATCCAAGTTTATGGTAAAATATGTATCAAAAGAAACCCAAGAAACTACAAGGTCTTGAAGTGCCTGGCATAGGAAGAAGATATTTAATATTATTTCTATATACACACGACAAAAGATCTCCCACAGTTAATCCATATAATAATACAACTAGAGCAAATAACTGCAATCAAAAGACGATGATCTTCCGCTCTGGTTTGGCTGCCTGTGGACTGCTAGTACTATCCATCTCATGCACATTCGACCTCTGCATATCTTCGTGCGCAGGGTAATAGTAGAAAGTGTTCTCTGCCAAATCGTCAGCTTCGTCATTGACTATTCATGTCCAAAGGTTGACTTACTCTTCATTCTTCTTTTCCGGTATTGGGATAAAGCATAGTATACTCCCACCGCAATCAAAGTTGCTCCGAGAATAGAGCCAACTACAATACCGCCAACCACTCCACCAGAAGGCGATGTCTTCTCTTCTTGGCTCTCGGTATTTGGTTGTGAAGTCGAAGAAGCAGAAGGCTGTATGACACCGCTCGCTTTGTCACCGCACTTCTCCCCCGTCTTTTCATCAAACACCCTTACTGGCTTACTCTCCTCGGTAACATTTGCTTTCCAGAGTGTGAAAGTCCCCGCATCCTGGTTAACCATGAGATATGCCGCGGTAAGGAAATATCTTCCCAGAATCAGTGCTTCGTCCTCAATATCATTGATTAGAATGCTCTGTTGAGTTTGGTTTAACACCCTCGAACCAGCTTTGTCGATTTCTGCTTCTGGGAATACGAATTGGTCATTCGGAACGCGAATCTCGAGACCAGAGTCGAGATAAAAGGTGAGATCGCCATGGAATCTGCATTCCTGGGTTAGAAACAAAGCAACTGGTGAGGATGGGATACTTACTGCTTTCTTTTACTTGGCTGAAAAGCCATCCAGTGTAGGTCCGATGTGGAATGACCACCTTCAACCCCAGCGATGCTCTTGAACTTGTCAAAAACATCTGTCGGTGCTTGCATAAGAAGATGATGCGCAGGATCAATGCAGAAATTCAACGCCGTTCCTGCAGTAAAAAGACTCGCATTTGTTCCGCCGACAAAATTTATCTTGATGTCCCTCACAGTAACTCTCATGCCCGTGTAGCAACCTTGAGGTTGATCGAAATGGTCATATACCAAAGGCGCAGTATAATTCTCCCCTGTGACTTTCGCCTCATCGTAACCACCTAGCATGAGCGACCCATCGAAGGGCTTCTCACTACCGAACTGTCCCCAGAATATAGACCATACTCTTGAAGTTATCTTCTCCGCCTTTCGCAAAGCGTTGAGATATGTTGAGTTACGGCCGAGACCGAGGGCGCTGAGGGTAGTATGGCTATCGTCCCAGTTGGATGTTGGTATACCAAAAGGAAACTTGGGAATTTCAACTGCGCCTTCAAGTTTGAGCTTGTCGATACCCCCAATACTCTTTTCGGGAAGGGTTTTAATGCCGTAGACACTGCCTTTGAAGATCGTCTCGTTAGGCACGCCGCCTGCTTCGATGAGGTTTTTCGCCTTGTTGAAGCTTGTGGAATTCTTTTCGTTAAACAGACCACCTCTTTCCACCATACAGGACTTTTCACTGTACATTGTATCGTTCATGCAGTACGGCTCGCTGTTGTAGATAATGGTGTTATTCAAATCGCTGTCAAGATTAGTCTAGTGCAGTAATAATCAGGTATCAAACATACGCCCAGGGCAAGAGCACAATCTTCTGTGGCGGAGTCCCAACTTCCGCTGGTATGCCTCTCATAAGAGATTGTTTATTGTCGCCAAGTACCTGGACATCTCGAAGGGGCAGAACTAATGGCTCTGCATCGCAGGATGAGGCGAGTGCTGCCCGCACGAAGAGCAAAACTGATAGGAAACGACGCATCGTGAAGAGTATACGGCAAAAGATTGACTAGAAGTTGAACTTTGGAAAGCTCCTTTCAGGGTGGGCGAGATGAAGACATGTTCTGGTATTTGTTCGTTACGAGGGCTCGTGCTGGTGGTGTGAGCCAAGCCATGAGATTTACACGAGCCATGTTTGTTCAAAGACGAACTTGGACCTTGCAGCAAGCCATATTCTATTTTGATCCCGAGATATACTAATCCAGACAGTCTGTATGACGTCTGTTGATCCTTTCGACAAAGAACGTCCAAAAACTTTATGGGCTTGGTTCCTTTTAGTTTCTTTGTTCATCACCATAACTCGACGCCTGTCTCGCTTGTCCTTTCTTCTTGTGATCGGACCGAAGTCAGTCTTTTGAATCACAACTAGTCTTGATACTAAAAACGATCGCTCTTCGTAGAAGCGCACAAAGGTTCCCACAACGCACTTGGCCTGGCCATGGCACAAGTTCAGCCCACCACGTATCATTCCTGATGGGATTTACAGCGTACAGGACCAGCCGAAAGAGGCCGCCAAAAAGAGTAAATCAGAGTTTGCCGAGAAGATAGGTACTGAGTTGTGAGAGAAAATAAGAGTAATATATATACGGACCCGAGGCCACCCTATGATCTTGCGCCCCTATGTGAACCTGAGGTTCTTTGCCTTTCGCCTACATTGCAAACACTTGGTAACTAAATCTTCCGATTTTGGCAAACTTCGGAAGGAGATCATAGTTAGCGACTTGAAGGTAACTATAGCAGCAAAGTTTTCCGTTTCGTAAGACAGGGTATTTTGGCAGAGTTTATGCGATCTTGGACAACTTCCTGAGATATTTTATGTCCTGCGCTCGAAAACTCGGCAAGGTTACTTCGGCACGTAAGTAATTCTGAGGACTTGTATGCGTGATGTCTTCATCGTTCCGTGATGAACAACTTAGTCCAGATCGTGGAAAACGACCACATCACATTCTGTACACTTAGCTACCATACCAATGCTGCAACTCCCACTTTCCCACCAAACGAGGTCAAAGCACACCAGAGGTAGCAATTATCTATCAATACAATTTTTCATAGTACTCGCTTCATGTTCGTTGACCAGGTGTAGCTATCTCGCATTTCACAACATGCATCTCTTGACAGGATGGTTCTTTCATGATTCTCGAACAACTCGAGGTAAGATACTCAATCTTCTTGAACACCCAACTTCGTCCAATAGATTCTTTAATAGATGTGTATGTTTCAAGCTTGCCAAGTCGTATAATACCACGGACAGAGTCTCAACCTGGTATGGAGCCAGGATCATGGGAATGTTGTACTCCAAATACCTTTGTTCCATGCCTCGAAAATAGCCATGTTCGCGTAAATCAACATAGGCACTCGAACATCTATAGAAATTCGATCAAAGCAATATGTCTGAGCTCGGTCTTCTCAGGATGGTCTCGTTAAGCAGGTCAACTATCCCAACTTGATGCCCTGATCAGATTCCCTATGTCGATTTATATAGAACCACCATGAACCCAGATTCAAACACATTCACTCATTAACAACAAAAACATTCATTGAGCAACAATTTCACTCACTAAAATGCATTTCAAACTTCTTTTAACTTTCGCCCTCGGGGTCTTCGCCACATCCCCCTCCCAACCTTCCTCCTCCTCTGAACTCACCAAGAGCATCACCATCACCAACAACAACGGCACATCCCACACCCTCACCAGCCGCGACTGGGACTCCAACTACGCCTCCCTCCAAGCCCGCGCCAAACTCGAATCCCGCTTCAAAACCGGTGGATTTCTCGACAAGTGCAAGAACGTGCGCTACTACCTCGCCAAACCCGACGACAAGAATCCCAAGAAGAACGGGTACAACTTCGGATACAAGAAGTCACCGTGGATCGTGGCTGAGTGTCCGGACAAGACGGGCAATTTCATCTGCACTTGGCTTGAACTGGGCAAGTGTCTTGTCAACCGGGACGGAGAGCTGTACCAAGGAAAGAAGTGAGTAGAAAGAGTCAATTTCTGAGGATGAAATGCTAATGCTTTGGTAGTGGAAACTTTCAGGATTCGTGCACGCAGTGCAATCTCAGAGACTACCGTTGGTTCAATTGTGGTTGCTGGAAAAAGACTCCCAAGGGTAGGATCGACATGGAGGACATTGACGAGCGTTTGAAGCGAACATCCATCGACCTGGGTAAGATCCCCCTTCTCTTTTCTGCTCCGGAGTAAATGCTAACTTATTTGTGTAGATGTTGCTATCGCAGCTCAAGATGGCTACTTGTACTGTCACGGTAACTGGGGAATCAAGGACTTTTGCAGCGGAAGACCTTCGAGTAATCCATTCTCGGCCAGTTGTGCTGATCGCAATCAAGGACAGGCGTATTGCTGGAATCAGTAAAGAGCGGTGGTCTTCGATTTGTAGCTTGCTTTTTTCTTCTTCTTCGTTACTTTCGTTTATGATAGTTTATGTACCATTGCCCTTATTAGGGTAGTTTAAGTGATGGTGTTCCGAATCGATTCGGTTGGTCGCCGCAGTATAGTCACAGTCTAATCAGATCTGGATACTCAATGTCGTCTCACCTCTTTGTTGTCGCCATCGATTTGTTGACTCAACCAACTCAGAACAGCCCTTCAACAACCATCCCCATTTCCTGAGGAAGCCCTCACTCACCTCCCAACTCCTCGCATCATGCGCCTCTCCCCAGACGATAAGATAGGCATCGTCCAAACCTTGACTACTCATGAGTCCAAGGATATCAATGCACAGTTCATCCTCATCAATGGCACCGCTCGAATATGCCCTGAGCATATTATCTCTCAACCTCGGAATAGGTAGCAAATCCACCCAAGGATGGTGCTCGATTTCGGTCTGCAACTCTGTCGGTCGCAAAGACTCGGGACAAGTGTCGAGGAGTTTAGGGCCGAAAGTGTTCCACGGTGATATCACTTCGTCGCAGCATAGACCTTCGAGCGGGATACCGATGTGCAGCGCATTGTTGGATACGGCATTAACGGCATTGAGACGGATCAGTGAGGGGAGAACAGCTGGACGGTGAGTTTTGAGAGAGTGTTGCATTTGGACTAGCTGCATGAAAGCATATGCAACCGCGCGTTCGCGAGGTGTCGTAAAGATAAGGGTGCCATCAGACAGCTCATCATAGCGAGAGTCCCGAGCTTTCCGTTTCCCTTGACGCTGTCAGTTGTACCGCTTTTTGGTTTGGGTCGAATATACGGTGAGTAGAGTACTGACGAAAAGCTCTCTGGTTCAAGCGGTTCTGTCTTCTCCTCCTATCCCTGGCTTCAGTGATGCCCGTCCAATCATCGTCCGGGTCCTTCAGTTCCGTTAATTGTCGGCATCTCGGGATCGGAGGTTGAGTAAGCAAATCCGGTTGTTGTTGCGGTGCCGCCATTTGGAGTGGAGGACGGGACGGCCTTCTTACGTACAGAGTGCGATTGAGAGATTGAGTGGCTCCAGTCTTTTTTTCCGTCTGTATTATGCTGACGTGGAATGCTACTGAAGCCCAAAAGAATAGAGCAAGGAGAGAAAGAAGATGGACGGATGGAGTTTAGAAATCAGCAACGGAGATTATAATAGTATATGCATCTAATTGCTGACAGGAACCAACAGATTCCTATTCCTTCGTCTCATGCATGCCCTCACCAGGTATTCATCCCATGGAATTAATCAATCAGATCTAATTGTGGAGCTCCTATCGAAGACGCTAATGCAACCTGCTGACATCAAGGCCCCGAAAAGAGTTTGAAGCATTCATTCCATTCCTGGCTGTCGGGTTTTAGGTCTTGTAGGTCTTGTCCTACTGATGTCAGACCCTTAATCAGACATCCTAGATGAGACAAACCATCGATCTTGGCGTACATAACGACTATCTCCGATCAGTAATTACGGCACTGTACTGTACCTATCACTGTAGATACCTCCTAGATACCAAGGATAGGGATTGTACCCATAATACTGCTTCGTCATAAATGCATAGCAACTACCGATCAATCTGCCATGGTCTCCGTAACCTCGTGGCGACCCGCTTCACTCTGGAGCACGTCACCTTGACCTGTGCTTGACATGCGGCCCTTTTAGTGGACAAGCACCGGCGATGGCTTCCTTTTTCTTACACTACTACGCTATGCCGCCATTAACTCCGATTATATCCAGAACTCGATGCTGATAAATTCTTTCTAGAATTGATTTTTTTCTTTCTATGACGTTGTGGAGTAGATCGGATCCGTCCTTTGCCTTGGATGTCCATGGAATTTTGATGATCGATTATGATATATATAAGGACAGACAGATAGAACCTCCATTGACGATTCAATCATACCATTACTATCTCTCATATACCCTCAGCAATAAACACAACACTCACAACTTATACCCCAACTTACACACACTTATACAATATGTCTACCGACTACGAGTTCAAGGGCTGGATGGGTCGTGACCCCGACTCCGTCAACGGAAAGATGGAATGGGGCTCTTTCGAGCCCAAGAAGTGGGAGGAGAACGATGTCGATATCAAGGTCACTCACTGCGGTATCTGCGGTTCCGACCTTCACATTCTCAAGTCTGGCTGGGGCGAGACACCTTTCCGTAAGTTACCTCACTCTCACTGAGCTTCCAAAGAACAATCGTTAACAATATGAAGCCTGCTGTGTCGGTCACGAAATCGTCGGCAAGGCCGTCAAGGTCGGTCAAAATGTCAAGAACATCAAGGTCGGTGACCGCGTCGGTGTAGGTGCTCAGGCTCGCAGCTGCCTCCGAGAGGACTGCACCGAGTGCTCCGCCGGCCGAGTCAACTACTGCCCCGAGATGATCAGCACCTACGGCTCCGTCTACCCCAACGGCATCGGCAAGTCCTACGGTGGATACGCCGACTACAACCGTACCGACTCTCGCTTCGTCGTCAAGATCCCCGAGGGTCTTGCCTCCGAAGTCGCCGCTCCCATGCTCTGCGGTGGTGTCACCGTCTACGCTCCCCTCCGCAACAACGGCTGCGGTCCTGGAAAGACTGTCGGTATCGTTGGTGTTGGTGGTCTGGGTCACTTTGGTGTTCTCTTCGCCAAGGCCCTTGGTGCTGACAAGGTTGTCGGTATCTCCCGCAAGGCCTCCAAGAGAGATGAGGTCCTTGCTCTCGGCGCCGACTCTTACATCGCCACCGACGACGATGAGGGCTGGTCTGACAAGTACGCCAAGACTGTTGACCTGATTGTCTGCACTGTTTCCAGCAGCAAGATGCCCTTCAGCGATTACTTCAAGCTCCTCCGCCACGGCGGCAACTTCGTCCAGGTCGGCGCTCCCGACTCTGGTGAGCTTCCTCCCGTCAACGCCTTCGCTCTCATCAAGGGCCAATTCAAGCTCAGCGGCAGCCTTATCGGATCTCCCGCGGATATCGAGGAGATGCTTGAGCTTGCGGTTAAGAAGAACGTCAAGCCTTGGATCGAGAAGCGACCCATGGAGGACGCTAACCAAGCTATTGTGGATATGGAGAACGGCAAGGCTCGCTACCGATACGTGTTGGTGAACCAGAAGAACATTGAGAACTAAATGCAGTTTTTATTTAAGGATACCATATTAGAGAAAAGATGAACATAGACTTAATGGATGATGAATGACCAAATGCAATATTTATTGGCAAACAACAAATTTCTTTCAATCCTTTGAATGACTGGATAATTACATACCCCGCAATGTGCATCATGCCCTTTCAGATAATGACTGCGATTGAGAGTCTTCATCACATACAGAGTAGACAGAGTCCTTGACAAAATATTGATTGTCCTCTAATAGACACTCGTGTCATATCACCAAAATGCCTCGTTCAGATGAAGCACAAGCCTTCTTCTACGCCGTCTACTCAGCCGTCCAAGAAATCCCTTATGGCAAAGTCACCACGTACGGACACATCGCCGCCCTCGTGGGAACTCGTCAGTTCATCTCCAACACACAAATCTCCTTCGTCTAACACGATCTAGCACAAAGACCTCGCCAAGTGGGCGTCTGTCTAAAACATCTTCCCGCCGACCCATCTCAACACTTTAACCACGATAATGTACCATGGCAAAGAGTCATCAACTCCAAGGGGCAAATATCGCCGAGGTTAGTTAGTTTACTCTCTACTCCACGACTCCAACTCACTCAGCAGATCTCAACCAGGAGGGTCTCGATCACAAGCTGAAGCCCTTGAGGCAGAAGGCGTAGAAGTCGAAACAAATGCCATGGGCGAACACTCAGTGGACTTCTCACAGTACGGTTGGTTTCCAGAAGTACTCCCATCAGAGGAAGACGAAGCAAGCGAATGATTAAAAAGGTTTTGAACTAGTATTTACCACTATCGTTTGGAGCCGTTAAGGTCCCGTATATGTAATTGTAATGCGACCCCAATCGAGGCCCCTCATAAAAGTCGTCCCATCTTCCGCTCATCCTTCAATAAGAATCCTGCCACCCAAGTTCCCTCCATACGGGGAGAAATGGAAATGAGAAAAAGCAGAGAAATAACACACATGTACAATGGCAAAACCCAAATAACAGACATCTTTTGCATCGAGCCGCTCGTGTAGGTGAAGGATCTCTCTCCATGGCAAGAAAACAAAAACAAGAAAAAATAAATCCTCCTAAACTCCTGGCCAGTGCTGAAAACTTGGTTGGGATGCCCGACGGAAGTCGCCAGACCATAAACTCGAGGGGGAATATAGTGAACAACATCAAAGCAGAAACATGGTGACACATAAAGGCATTGCAAAAAGTCCCATCCCAATCAACCCCATTTTGAACGCTCGCCATTGGCTCCAATGCATATCGCAGAATCGACTGTCACAGTGAGCCAATCTAGAAGCAGTTCAGGCTTCCCTTCTTCTTCTTCCCCTTGTTGATGGCATTCATGCGCTCCTCGAGTTGACGTCGAGCAGCTTCAGCCGCTTGTCGCTTCTTCCGCTCCTCCTCAACGGCTTGGAGACTCCAGCGGTTGTCTTGAACCGGCTCAGGTGGTGGGCGATCTTTGAGCTCCTTCACCTCAGCCTCTAGCTCACCAGCGCGCTTCTTCCAGGCATCACAATCGGCCTTAACTTTGTTAGTCTGCCTTTCCAAATCGGTAAGTGCCTCCTCAAGAGTTTGAGTAAGCTGTCGCTCGGCAGTAAGGTGCTTCTCAATCGTTCGAATGCGTGCCTCTTGATCCTCAGTGATTTGAGAGATGTTGAGGTTATCCTTACTCATTGGACGCGCACTAGTGGGGGAACCGGGGGCGCCGTTGACGGGAGATTGCGCGCCGTTTGGCAGAGGAGGAAGCGGGATTGCCGGTGGGGGCGATGGCAGAGAAACGTGAGATGCGCTCTTGCGAATGGTTGAGTTAGAGTTCGAGCGTTGAATACCAGCTGCCACTTCATCCATCTTGTTCTGGTTCTTGTCAGTAAAATCCATGGATCGCCAGCTTGAGTCCCGAACTCACCTGAAGAGCGGTATAGTCTTCCTTGAGGACTTCCAACTCAGCTGTGAGGCGTGCGGTGGTTGCATTGGCCTCATCCAACTTAGTATTGCGCTCGGTTTGGAGAGTGCTCAGGCGGTTGTTGGTGATCTGAACTTCGTCAAAGTTGTTCTGGAGCTGCTCTTCTAACTCCTCCACCAATCGGCTGTTCTTCTTGCTTCGATCGTCGAGATCTGTCATTCTCTTCTTGGCGAGCTTGATCTGCTCCACCAATGGGCCTGACGCGGCACCCCCGTCAATCATCTCAGCCAAAGCTTTCTTAGCATCTTCAAAGTCCTTCATGATTTGTTCGTTGATAGCTGTAAGCTCAGTGACTGATGACTCAATCTCGCTTCGCTTTGCCTGCTCGACATCGAGAGCCTTCTTGCTGGCAGCGAGCTCATCGATACGCTCTGCAAGCTTTCCAACATCGGCATCGAGACCCAGAGCATTGGCAACGTGAGAAGACGCCTTGTTAAGCTCGTCTCTTGTCTCGGCGAGCTCTGTCTCCAATTGCTGGGCACTCTCTGCATGCTCAGACAGCAAGACCTCAACCTGCTCTTCGTAACCCTTCTGTTCGGCGGTCTTCAGATCGGCCAGGGCCTTGGCGTGTTGAGCCTTCAATTCCTCGATGGTCGCGTTGGTCTGTGCAGAATCGCCATGAGCAGCGATCTGCTCCTGGAGCTTAGCGACAAGTTCCAGCTGACGAGCGTTATCCTCCTTGACCGCCTGGTGGGCCTTGTGGAGTTCGTCTAACTCAGCACGAGCCGCAGCATGAGCCTGCTCCAGCTCGGCAACTTTGGTAGCGTTGCTGTTGATAATAGCCTTGTACTCATCGATCTCATGGCGCAGGAAGCCAATGAGGTTCTGTTGTCGCTGCTCAGCATCCTTGGTTGACTCGTCCTTGTCACCATTCGTCAGGGATCGTTGAGCCTGGTTCGATGCAACCTGTGCCTCAAGCTGTCCAATTGTGCCACGCATCTGAGTCTCAGTGTTCTCCATTGAATCGAGAGCCTCCTTGTGCTTCCTCTCCCAGGTGGCAAGCTCGCTCTGGAGCTCGGCAACCCGCTTCTCGTACTTAGAGTCAGCATTGTCGGGCTCTTGGGTACTAGAAGTGGCTTCCAGTGCCTGGCGCAAAGACTCGAGCTCAGTTGTGAGTGCTTGTTCGCGAGCCATGTGGGCATTTCTAGTTTCAGAGAGTTGTCTCTCGTTCTGCTCAAGCTGATCTCGAAGTGTTGCAACCATCGACATCTCCACAGGGCTGGCCTTCAGACTGGAACGCTCCCTTGTCAGTCCCGAGATAATGGTCATCTTAGTTTCCATCTCCTTCTTGGCGGCCGCTACATCAGCCTCGAGCTCCTGGATCCGCTCGCTTCTAACGGTGAGTTCATGTATAGCAGCGTTCAGGTTGAGCTCGAAGCTCTGCATAGCCTCGGGGTGGCTGCCAAAGTTCTCGGCAGCAATGTTTCGCAGGGATGAAAATGAGCGTTGGGCACGATCTACTACCAGCAGGTTCTGGCTTGACTTGCGTCGAATAACAGGAGTGCTAGAACGAGGTGAAGTGGCTTCCATGACACGGGCCCGTGATAGGTCTGTCTTGAGCTCCTCGACAATATCGAGGGTCTCGTTGTGTTTGGACTCAAGCTGAGCATATCTCTCGGCGAGTTCTTGCTCGGCAGCCTCACGTTCCTGAGCCATCGACTTAAGTCGCTCGAGTTCTGCAGCAAGCTCGACGCTCTCATCATTGGTCAAGGTATCTGTAGATGCCGCCGCAGGCTTAGTGGTAGCGGTTTCATCGTCAGAGAGAATATCGCCGTTTGATGAAGCAGCTGTCGCAGGCGAGTCCATCGCAGAAGACAGCTCCGAAGAGAGTGACCGGGTGAAGGAGGATCGAGGGCCAGTCTTCAGGTCGTTAGTCCTAGTGTCAGACAAGAAAGACTCGGGGCGAGTGGTGCGCGTAGGTGTGGCGACAGAGATAACGGATTGGCGCTGCTGGTGTGAGTGACGAGCCTCGTCAACAGCGTCCTGCATCTCGGCCAGTCTACGCATGGCTGATTCGTACTTGGCGTGGAGCGAGTCGTAGTCGTTAAGAGTGGACTCATGCTCTACACGCAAATCGAACAGCTCCTGCGTGACGTTCTCAAGCTTGTCAGCAACGAATTTGGACTGAGCTGGGCTTGGGGGAGGTCCCTGCTCAGAAGGCTTCTCCAAGCGCAGAGAATCCTCGTCCACCTCCTTGAGAGTACCGATCTTAGTGCGAGACTGTTCTTGTTCCTCATCACCTTCGGGAATAGGCTCTTCCATCTGACTATGTCGACTAACGTGGGACAAGTTTCGGGAGTGTTCAGCAATAGCACGACGAGCCGCAACACCGTTGGTTGACTCGGCGTGGTTCTCTGCCCCATTCTCAGTTCCAGGTTCCTTGCCATCTTGGATCTGGTCAAGCTCGTAGAGGAGAGAGTCTAGTTTACCAAGGCTCCTTTGTCGTTCGACCACCTGCTCGAGTCGATCGATCTCGCGTTGCATCAGCTCGCCGTCTTGGTCAGCTTCAGCCAGACGCTCCTCAAGGGTTGAAATGTAGTCTTCACAAGACGCCTCGTTCTCTCGAGCACGGGAAATCTCCTTACGAAGTTCCATGATGATAGTTGCGTTCTTTTCTTCACCGCTGGTATGACCATCCAGCTTAGCCTCAAGATCGTGAAGGTAGTTTTCGGTGTTGTTCTCGCGATCAACAAGTTTCTGCAGACGAGTTTGCAGTTGGGTATTGATGGTCTCGACATAAGCACATTTTGTCTCTCTCTCAAGAAGGTTAGTCTCGACATTTGACAAAGTGCTGCGAGTACTGGAAAGAGATTGTTCCAGAGACTGGATTGTCTTCTCATACTCCATCACAACTTGTTCGACGGCTTGCGCAAAAGAATTTGATCGGTTGATGCGATCATCAGCTGTATCTCCCGAAATATCGTCGTGCTGATTCTCGCCAGATTCGTTCTCACGGGCGCGAGCTAGCTCGGCAATGAGTCGCGCATGGCGCTGGCTGAGAGCAGTGTAACTCTCTTGGGTGTCTAGGAGCTGATTTTGAAGCTCTGTCTCGCGCTCGTTTTGGCGGTCGGATCGCTCGTTGGTTAGTGGGGCGTTACGTCGAGGGCTTCCGCCATTTTCAGCACTGCGGATTTGCTCGCGCAGAAAAGCGACCTCAGCTTTGAGGCGGTCAATGATAGCTTTGCTGTCGCCCTGTTCCGTCTCCTGGATTCGTGGCTTCGACTGGATAGCTCGGGCTCGTTGAGCGTATTGGACTGTGTTCAACGTTTCGCTCAAATGGAATTCGGCCGGTGTAACGCAAGCAATCATGTAGGTAATGGCGGTGCCACCAAGCGAGTCTTGCAGCAATCGTGTAAGTCGGGAATCGCGGTATGAAACGTGGGCCCCAGGATTTCTGGATGAAAGTTGGCTAATAACTTTACCAAGTGCGGCAAGTCCACCGTTGATCGAGATACCCTCCTTGGCACGATCGCCCTGAGCACCTGTATTCTTGAGCCTTTCGCTTCCAGCCAAATCGACGAAATGAAGTTTACTGTCAGTAGTGATAGAAACTTCCTGACCTGATAATCCCTCAGCTGGCATAGAGTGGCGCTTGTCGGAGGCCTGTCCTGCGCCGTATTTATTCTTGCGCTGAACAAGGTTGAGCGAGAAAACGGCGTGGGATCGCGAAGATTTGGCGTTGATGGCGGTGGCGTCGGTCTGACGAATAGAGGATCCGAAGTTGAGAGCATTCATGAGATCCTCCGCTGAGTTAATCTCCACTTGTCGTAGGCCGGTCAGAATGATGTTGCCTTTAGTATCTTCGCGGATGGCCACATTAACGCGCTCGTTCATCGGAGTTGTATCGGAAACAAGAAGATCGCGCAACTGTTCGTTATAAATCTCGACATAAGTGGCTTTTAGCGACCACTCGCGGTCACCAAGCGCACTCTGTTGGCTGTATCCTCGGGGACCTCGAAGATGCGAAAGGGAACTGCGATTCGCTTTGGCAGAAGATTTGGGGGTTTCAAGCTTCTCAAAAAGCGCAGTGGCAGCTCTAGGAATAACACCTGGGCGCATGTTAGCAAGGTCCAATGCTTCTTGCCTAATCAACTTACCCATCAACTCTTGATCATATTGCTCGCCAGGTCCAGATGTACCCATGGTGTAGGATTTACCAGCACCTGACTGACCATATGCAAGTAAAGAAACATTGTATCCCTGGATGAATGAGTTGATGCAGTCGGAAACATAATCCCAAATACCCTCTTGCATCACCTCTGGGCTAAAGACACGGTCAAAGACGAATAGTTTACGGCCTTGTGGTGAATCGATAGCAAGGCTGGTGTCGGAGGTCGTGTGAACCATAGCCTTCTGAAATCGCTGAGGAATAAGATCATAACCAGGATCTTCAGGCTTCAGCGGCGGTCGCACACGAACGGCTAGAGAAAGAACGATTAGAATCTCGGATTGTTGGTGATAATGGCTGACATACCGACTTTGACAGCCGTCCGGCTGTCCTCATCTGAGGCTCTACTTCCACCTCCAGCCTTGCTTGACATGCTCAATCTACTGGTACTTCTCGGTTGTGCTCTGGCGATGGCACTCATCGGCCTTTGGATTCCTCCCGGCGAGGCCGGGGGCGAACTCGCCATGGCTGCTATTTGGGAGTTGCGAACGAAATACGCGGTGTCTCAGGTATCGTACGTCGCAACCGCGGCAATAACGAATGTCGCTGAGCAACGCAGAAGGCCGCCAAGGGCTTCTTTCTAGGTCTTGTCTTCCGCTGAGGGAGAAAGCGGTCGGCCTTCAGAACGTCATAGATGGTCGCAGCGCCACGGAAAGTTGTCGTTGATGAGGGGGTCGCGAACGAAGTGTTCCAGAGGGTCTCACGTGCGGCGAGCTGGACTCTTAGAAGTTTCAACGAGTGAGGACGAGGCGGTTGTCGAGTGTTTATCCCGACCAGGGGTGTAGGGGGAACGTAATTAAACAAGCGACCGACGACGGGCGATCGGGCGACGCAGTTGTCGAGGGCTTATTGACAATTCCACGTTCCAGCGGTGGAGCGGGACGATGGGTCGCTAGGAGGGGTCTGGGCTTGTCGGGTAGAAAGCTAAGGTAGAAAAAAAGATGAGCCTATAGAAGGAAACAACGCAGGAAGAAACTAACGAAGCGGTGGGAGAAGTTGACCGCAATGCAAAGATGAAGGAGAGGGGGAAGGTTTAGAAAAGTTGCAACGTTGGACGAGACGTTTGATCACTTCAGGAGTAGACTACTTAGTAAAAAAAAAGCACAGAGTAGGAAAAAATAAAAAAGGGACGGAACAGCCATCAAGTGGAATCAAGCACACCACCAACACTGGCAAGACTGGCAGACAGACCAGACAACCCATACAGTAGGAGAGGCTAAAGCCAGGGGCAAGAGGCTTCAGTAAACTCGCAGCTTCCAATCCTTCCATTCAACTCAGTTAGGGGCATGGAGGGCTGTCAAGTCCGCCCCTAAGGACTAGAGATACATTAGCGCTGGGCCGGCTTAAGCAACGTTGTCAGGTACCTCGCGTCTGATGGACCTGATTGCCTGACCCCTGAAATGCTAGGGAAGCGCTAGGGATGGTCGTGGTTAGATCGTGGCGGAGATAGCGCCTACTGGTTGGGCTGCATCTTTTAACTGGGTCGTCCCCGGTCCTCGTGCCTGGCCCGCGCAACCAGTAGTGGGCAGGGACCCTCTGGACGGTTTGTCTGCTTGGACCCTTAGCATCAGAATAATATTTGGTGATAGTATTTGGAGGGAATTGTTAAGCCATAAGAGTCAAGCATCTCATCTTATTAAAATGTGATATTCGATCTACTGATTCATGATTTCCATTCTGTGCCAGTATCCGATCCACGTGATTGTGCGCTAACAGCACAGCTCAAGGAATGGAAGGCATTGGATCCCAGGTCTTATTTACCAACATTTTTTTTGTAGCAACCAACCACCCGGAATCCCACCTGCCACCTGGTAGTACCTGGTGGCTCTCTCATATTGCGAGCTGATCTTTCCAGTTCATCTTTGTCCTTCATAAACTAGGGGTTGGGCCTTATTCCAGCCGAAGCGGACATTTCATCACTAGCGGCGGATTGTCTTCGCGTTGCCATGGAGCTTATCATCAAACCATTGTAAGAACGGTAGACGATAGCCCGGTTTCAAGGTAACTTTCGTTAACGATCCAAACGGTGGAGGAAATTAATTATCTTTCATTAATCAGCTATTTGCTCAGTCAGAATTTTCTCGATTTTGAGTGGGCTGATCAAGAACAAGATGAAGAACCCCCAACTTTTGATGCGTTGTCAACTTGGTCTTGGTCTTGGTCCATACATATCGGCCAACCTGGCGGTTAAAGCGCTCCACCATATAAAATCCAACCTCCATTGTCAATCAATACCACCATACTATTCTGTACAACATCTCGATACTACTTAAGAGAGGCAAGCGCTTTTACCACAAAAATCAACACGTATGGATCGATGTACGGACAATGCAACACGAATGGCACCAGCAACCGCCCCATGCTCGTTATCACGTTGGTCTGGCGGCTGGTTAAGATGGCTAACAATATTTGATACGGCACATAACCCAAGTCTCTAGCGATTGGCTGTCCATCTCCTTTCCAACCCGTGACTTTCATCCCGTCTCCTGTAAGAAGATCTAGGGTCTAACCGATCTCGTCTCCCACTGTACGGATACCTGAGACTGTCTCGTCACAGTGGCTTCAACTGTCACAAGTTCACCCTGGACGACCTGAAAAGCTCTCGTTGCGAGCAATCCCAGGCGCTCCTCCATTCATTAAGGCCCACGGGATGGCACCATCTCGCGACATCAGAAGTAAAATGTGGAAACTATTACTGTGACCGGCATGGTTTCTGTCCGTGTCTGGGCCGTCTTTTGACTCCCGCGAAAGCAAATCGCGGGGGCTAAACTCCCCTCGGCCACGGTTCGTTTCAGGCCCATGTCTCCCTGCCGTTATTTCAATGATACCTTGAGACTTTGTGGTTTTTGTTTTTCTGAGTTGGTCGCAAGTAAAAGGTCTAGGTTTATTCCTTTTTACGTTGCCCCTATTTCGGTATATCGGGCTCAGCAAGGCGCCGTTACGCGTAATTCATTGATGTTATCTTGACAGCTTGACTGTACTGCCAAGGAAGCCCTATCCGTGCCAATCAAGACATCAACGCGAGCACATGGCCATCTGTCTTAGACATCATTACCACTATGGGAAAAGCTGTTCCTGAATGGAATGTGCATCGACACATCGACGGGTAATATCAATGGCCAGCTTTGAGCCAGTCTGTTCCCATTCGTTGAACTTAGAAGACCTACCGTGGCCGTTATCAGTCACAATAGCTTAGTAGCTAAAGGGGTTGCAGAAAACTTGAGACCTGATTTCATAGCATAACAGATAAATGATAAACAAGCAATTATGTAGTCCAAGCTGTTATAGATTGACTATATTATTTTGTCTCTCCTAATATCACAGCCAAGTTTTTCGCTCTCCAGCTCACAATATCCACTATCCAATCAACGACTCTGGGGGGTTCCTTGACGTCTCCGAGCGGTCAGGATCAGTTCTCGTTGCTGTTCCAGCTGGATGACGTGACGGCGATGTTGACAAGGGATTGTATCTCGTTTGTTTGTCACTAATAACG
The DNA here is from genome assembly GCA_030777805.1 of Fusarium sp. MBC 364. Taxonomy (NCBI): domain Eukaryota; kingdom Fungi; phylum Ascomycota; class Sordariomycetes; order Hypocreales; family Nectriaceae; genus Fusarium; species Fusarium sp. MBC 364. The sequence continues at coordinate 31,931 of JAPFSC010000092.1, forward strand.
GATATTACGATGTGAAACTTAACTTGCCCCATTGATCTGTTAAACACAAGGAGTGTCCCGGTTAGCACTACTGGGTTAAAAAGTCCGGAGGATCTTTTTACTCTGTTTGTCTTGCAAATAGTCCGAGCAGCTCAGAAACTTTCTCATAATAGTTAGTCACCGAAGCTCATTAAAATTTGAAACCTCGGCCGCGATGTTACTGTAGCTTGTTGCTTGTAAGCGAGGTCCACAGTCTTATCCTAGCAAGGCGCGGAATGAAGGCATTCACATTCTCAATAAGGAACTTTTTCCCTATGTAGACTTTGCGAACGGACGATGTGACATTGTACGGGTTTTGCTCTGACATATGCCGTGCGTGATCATATTGGCAGGGCTTTGCCTGTGCGTTACCTTGGCGGGTGGAGCGATATAATCCACATTTGACATCCATGGATGGTAGGTAGTAATCCTCTCGAGCGTGGAGGATTCGAGTGATGGGAGGTGCTCCAGTCATGGTTGTCCAAGAGGGATGTTCATATGTGCCAGGTGCTAATATAAACGTGTACCTTGGTAGTTTGTATAGTTGTCAGATATTGAGCTGATAGAAAATGATAGCAGTGTAACGTAACACAGGGAGGTGATATACGGAGTATAACTTGTTTTAGTCCAATTACTTAGCTTCGAAACAGTTCAAAGAACCTTGATTGTTTATTGCAAACTTGTATACTACTTGCTCTTATACGTAGCATTCCTGGCAAGGGTTGCGAATCCTATCGTCAAGGCATTAGCATTCTGAAAGTATAAGAAGACATCGGTATCAGTGCGGTTAAAGGAAGAGGATTGTGATTTATGATGGGGAAAGACGACAGTTTTTTTATGCTAAGAGGCACCTTTCGTAGCTAATGGGAGGGCACGTATGACTATCCGACGCCGTTGATAAGACCACAGGCTTACTATTGAGGCTCGGCGTTTATATCTCGATCTAATATAGGTACAGTCGGAAATGAATAGATGAAGAACGATTGTTATACATCCTAAACAGCTTTCCATTGGAAAAACCTCTGATGCATTCCTGGCCCTGACACCGAGTAACAGAAGAATTATCCTCTAAGACCTAGAACATTAAAAATCAATGGCCTAGGAACTAGCCTAAGTTTCCTTGGTGTCATCAAATCATTCCATCTCTTATGCTCTTAGTAAAGAATTCCTTGAGAATCCTGACGGCTGAATAAACAAACGCAAGGAAAGATTTCCCAGAATGGTTCTGTTAGTCGCGGAGCATACAAAGATTGCGTTGTCACATCATGTTCAGAACCAGAGTACTAGTAGTCAGTCTAGTAAACATAAGAAAATGAATTGAATGCTTTTATTCTTCTTATTCATAGATCGGATTTAGCAAAGGAAGATGACAGTAAGTAAAATAAGCATCATCTGGAATGCAAAGTTGATAAAGATCGACCAAGTGTAGGGTAGTCATCATCCACGTGACTCGGCGTTTTTCGTGTCCATGAGAACAAACCTGGCTGTCGCGTCGCATCGCGCAAGGTAAATTGCCCCGCCACCAACAGCGAAGACATCGAACAATACGGATACTTCTAAGACTTTCGTCTGTACGACAATCGCATATGGAAAGATGGCGCCTGATGTCGTTGATCTCATATCCTCGAGTCCCCCGGACCATTGTATCCCACCACCATCTGCCCAACTGCCAGTGGATAGTGCCCTTCCGCCCGCAAAAGAGCAGCACCAAAATACCAATGCGACAAAGTCAACCGCGGTAACGCATCTGCCAATATCAAGTTCATTTTTTCTTTCCGACGATTTCGACACAACTATAAATCTAGACGAGCCAATCTTAATCGATGAAACCCCGAATAAGAGGCGGTGCTTGTCGCCTCCTCCAGCGCAACAGCCGCCTCTCAAGCGCATATCCCCGGTGCCAGAATCTCGATCAATCCTACCGCCAGTACGAACGAACACGAACGGGCGACTACAGCCGTTGGACGATTCTATCCAACTCACAAGTTCTCCGGGGTTCCTTTCACCGAGTCAGATGGGACCTGCGAACGACGCAAAGACAAAATCTATAGAGCAGACGATTGAGGCTGAAGATTCGGACCCATTTGCCAGTTCACCAGCGCCAGTGCGATACTCACCACCGAAGCCTGTAGTAAAACCAATACCGAGAACAGCAGCAAGGCCTGTCGATTCATCAGATCCCTTCGCTAGTTCTCCCCATCAGTTAGCGCCGACAACATCGAAAGAACCTGACATCATTATAACTTCTCCACCCGCACCCGCACGCGGACCTGCACCGAAGCCTCTGCCCAAGAAGAATGCGACATGGGATCCAATATCCAGCTCGGCACCTGAGATCTTCTCCTTCGACTCGTCACCTCCAGGGAAAAAACGAGACGTCATTAATATCGACGATGATTCGAATGGCGAGAATGGGTCCGAAGACGACTTGCCAGATATCGAATCTTTCGACGTAAATAAGATGCGACGCCGATCACAGCTTCAGCGTTCGCAAAGTGAAGTCATAGGGTCAAGATCTCGAGCGAAGCCGACAGCCTCGAACAAACAATCGGCAGCCGATAAGACTCGAGAAAAGGAAGCCAAGGCAGCAGCCAAAGAACTCGAAAAAGAGGCGAAGAAGCGTGAGAAGCAAGAAGCGAAGGAAGCCAAACTTCGTGAGAAACAACGCAATGCAGCACTGGCCGAGGTCAACAAGCTGCGAACAGACAAGAAGATCTCGACTCCAGAGATGATGGTCGACATTCCTTCAAGTCTCAATTCCACAGTTACGACTGCACTTCAGGCTATGCTCGAACCCTTTGATGTGCAGTACACAACTTGGGACAGCCCGGTCGAGAACGTGATCAAATGGCGTAGAAAGGTCCGCAGTCGATACAACGATGATCTTGGTCTTTGGGAGCCGATACCTCTTCGCCTCCAAGATGAGAAGCATGCGCTCGTTGTCATGCATTCTGATGAATTTGTTAAGATCGCATTGGACGATGGCGTTTCTTCTCATACCGAGATGATGAAGAAACACTTCCCCGAACACCATATTGTTTACCTTATCGAGGGCCTCACACCTTGGATGCGCAAGAACCGAAACCTTCGCAATCGTCAATTTGCTTCTACTGTCCGCGCGCAAGAAGCCAACACCGCTGCCAACCGTCGAAATAAACCTGCCCAGGAATATGTGCCGGAGGAGAAGATCGAAGATGCGCTTCTGCAGCTGCAGGTCATGCATGAGGTTCTAATTCATCACACTATGATACCGATGGAGACGGCTGAACAGATCTTGACCTTCACTCAGCACATCTCAACAATCCCCTACCGAAAGCAGCGAGACCAGGCAACACTGGGAGCAGGATTCTGCATGGAAAGCGGACAGGTCAAAACAGGTGAGGATACGCACGACACTTACGTTCGTATGCTGCAGGAGATCGTGAGAGTCACAGCGCCAATTGCGTACGGAGTGGCCAACGAGTTCAACACAGTCAGTAAATTGGTTGAGGGATTGGAGTCCCGTGGGCCAACACGACTGGAAGGCGTGAAAAAGATGGCTAACAAAGACGGTGCCTATTCGGATCGCACAGTTGGACAAGCCGTGAGTAGACGTATGTACAAGGTATTCACGGGAGTGGATGAGACGAGCACGGATGTTTAGAGAATAGTATGTATTATACATAATGATTCTATGAAAGCCAACATGATTGATGTTACGGCAGTGGAACAGACCTATTTGGTTCATGGTTAGCTAGTGTTACCAGAAAGTTATGGCGACAAAAACGGGTTTATGAACAAGCTGTCAGACAGCGGTTGGACAAAATTTTTTCCACATAGTGTTTTCGGTACAGGTCTGTGTATAATGCTTCTTCATCATAAAGCTTGGGATGTTGTGTTGAGTCAAGAAAAAAAGTTTGAACGTACCATTATCGTGAAGCGATGTCCTCGTCTTCAGCTTTGCGCTTTCGCGACATAGGCTTGAAGAACGAGGTCATCGTCTTTTGTTTGGCGTCGAACTTGGCGCTGCCAATTCCACCTCTAGTCTTTCTCAGACCTTTGAGGTGTTCGACGCTGTTGATTTTCACCACGCGCATCTGCACATTTTTATCTGTGGATGCGTCGGCCGTGATGTTTGCCTCGAGGTACCCGGTGTTGCTCCAGCCCGGTCGCACAAAAGCGGATCCTGAGCGACCTTCTGGTTCAGCATCGGGACCAGCGGACATGGAAGGAATCCTGTCGCGCAGGGCCTTGTAAAAAGTCCCAAGGATGATGCCGTGAGCAACGATACAGACGGTCAAGTCTTCGTACAGTCGAGGCAAATGCTCGTCCAAGAAGGTATCGATCCTCTTTCTCATCGCTTGCGGTGTCTCCGAGCCCTCGTGCTTGATCGTCAACCCAATCTTGGTGCCCTCGCCCGTACCAAAATCCTTCTCCCTCAGCTCCGGCACCTGGACCAATTTCAGATCCTTTGCACATTTCTGCGCATCGATGATAGCCTTTGCAGTATGAACCGCGCGACCGAGGTTTGACGAGAAGACGCGATCAATAGTGACATGCTCAGTGAGGTGTGATGCTAGCCGTTGAGCTTGCATAACACCGTGGGCAGTCAAGGCTGAGTCGCGTGAGCCGGCATAGAGGTTTGCGACGTTGTCGACTGTCTCTCCATGCCGAATGAGGAAGAGACGCATCGTTGCATCGCTCAAAAAGGCCACGCCAGAAGCAAGCTGGTCATGGTTGTTTGTTGATGGAATGAAAAGCTTGAAGCTGGAGGACGAAAAAGTCGAAAATTTGTACTCAGAGATTTGGGCGCTGACTCAGCAGCGCATCCACTAAACCGCAAACAGACATAAGACAAACACTCCACTTAATTTCAGAGAGCATCATTATTGGCCTAACTTGTTCGTAATTCATAAAGCTAACAAAACTCCTAGCTAAAAGCAATACATAATTACATTCCCAAAGATACAATTCATTATAGGATACCCTTCAATCAATCATGCTTCTTCCCTTATTTCTTGCCGGTGACAGTGCCAACGACGTCACCGAGACCAAGGCTTCCGAGGATCTTCTTGAGACCAAGTCCACCGAGAAGACCGTCAAGGAGGCCACCAAGACCAAGACCGTTCAGCTAGAGACATTGTTAGCAAGATGATCGAATTGTTAGATGAATTATTGAAACTTACCAGAGGGCCAAGGATGGGGCCGAGAAGCTTGCCAACGAGTCCAAGGACACCGCTGAGCAAGAGACCGACAGCAGCGACGATCTGGAAAAGAGGCTCAGCCAGGAGACCCCAGAGAGGGTTAATCTCCTTCTTGGCGTGAGGCATACCCTCAAGCTTGCGCTTACCCTCATCGATACAAGTCTGGATCTCAGTAGAAAGCTCCTTGAGAAGGTTGGCGAGGTGAGCCTCCTCAGGAGTAGCCTCACCAGCAGAAGTCTTCTGCTTGGCGTTGCGAGCAATGCGACCATCAGGGTCAAGACCACGGATGATACCGTTGGTCTCGGTGAGAAGCTTACCACCGTCCTCAATCAGAGGCTTGACCTGGCGAACAAGTTCCTCCTCATCACGGTCCTCAGGCTTCTGAGCCTCAGCAGCACTGATCTTATCGTTGATGGACTTGCAGATGGGTCGAAGGCGCTCAAGGGTTTGCTCGATCTGGTAGGCGAGCTGCTGAGCAAGCTTCTTGTTCTTCTCAGCCTCGTCCTTCTCGTTCTTGATTTCCTCCTCAGCCTGCTCGCGCTTGAGACGCTCCTCCTCAGTCTCACCCTCGGGCTCAGGCTCAGGCTCCTCCTCCTTGGGGATATCCTCAAGAAGAGTGACATGGCCAACAACGGTGCCCTTCTGGTTGAAGACGTCACCATCCTCATCAACCTCCTTACCCTGACAGTCGACGATCTCACCACTGGTGAGCTTGCCAATGATGTTACCATCAGCATCGACAACGTTGCCCTCGCGGTTCACCTTGCGGCCAGCGAGAGGGTTGTGAGACTTCTCCTTCTCAGGCTCCTCCCAGCGCTCAGCCTTGCCAATGACGTTACCGTTGGAGTCAACGATCTCGCCGTCGTCATCAACAGAGCGACCGACAAGAGCCTTAGCATCACCAATGACAAGTCGGCCAACAGTCTCGCCAGCCTGGTTCACAACCTTACCGTCCTTGCCGACGGTGCAGTTCTTGAGCTCGGCGAAGGGACCGTCCTTCTTGCCACCACGCTCGCCCTCAGAGACAAGCTCGGCCTTGCCAATGATGTCTCCAGACTCGCTTCGGATGTTTCCATCGCGGTCAGACATGCGTCCGACGAGCTTCTGGACATCACCCTCAACGACACGACCGTAGATCTCACCAGACTCGCTGACGAGGTTACCGGCCTTGTTGACACGCTTGCCAGCGAGGGCAGAGTTGTCAACGGGCTTCTCCTCCTCAGCCTCGGGAGCTTCCCAGCGCTTGGCCTTACCGACAGTGTTACCACGGCGGTCGAGAATGTCACCATCCTCGTCAACCTCGCTGCCCTTGAGCTCCTTGGGGTTACCTTCGATAACCTCACCAACTTGCTCACCCTGGTACATGACACGGCCGTCAGACTCGACGGTGGCACCAGGGAAGTTTTCGAAGGGAGCAGAGGCCTTCTCTTCACGCTCGGAGACAGAGACGGGCTCGCCCTTGCCGATGACCTCTCCGGAGTCGTTCCAGATGTCACCGTTCTCATCAGCGCGCTTGCCGAGAAGCTCCTTCAGGTCACCCTCGACAACCTTACCGAGAACAGTGCCGTTGGCATCGACAAGCTTGCCGACCTTGTTGACCTTGGTGCCCTTGAGGATGGATCGGTCCTTCTTCTGGACGCGGTCCCACTCAGCAAGAGGCTCAGCCTGGCCGACGACCTTGCCGTCTCGCCAGATCTTGCCGTTCTCGTCGGACTTGAGGCCAACGAGCTGCTTGATCTCGCCCTCAGTGACCTTACCGATGGTGTCACCCTTCTCGCTGTTGAGGTTACCCTCCTTGTCGACAGTGGCACCCTTGAGGATAGAGAAGTCCTTCTGCTCACCGCGCTCCCACTCGGGGAGGGGCTCAGCCTTACCAGCGGCCTTACCAGTGCGGTCCCAGATGGTTCCCTGGTCGTCGGAAGAGAGACCAATAAGTTGCTTGATCTCGCCCTCGACAACCTTACCGAAGAGGTGACCCTTCTCGTTGACAAGCATGCCGTTCTTGTCAACAGTCATCCCCTTCAGGATGCTGTAGTCCTTCTGCTCACCACGCTCCCATTCAGGGAGAGGCTCGGCCTTACCGACTTGCTTGCCGGTACGGTCCCAGATGGTGCCTTGGTCGTCGGCAGAAAGACCGATGAGCTGCTTGATCTCACCCTCAATGACACGTCCGATGAGGTGGCCCTTGTCGTTCACAAGGTTACCCTCCTTATCGACAGTAGTGCCCTTGAGAATAGAGAAGTCCTTCTGCTCGCGGTCCCACTCAGGGATGGGCTCGGCCTTGCCAAGCTGCTTGCCAGTCTTGTCCCAGATCTGACCTTGATCGTCGCAGCTGAGGCCGATGAGCTGCTTGAGCTCACCTTCAACAACCTTGCCAATCTTGTCACCCTTGGAGTTGACAAGGTTGCCCTCCTTGTCGACGGTGGTGCCCTTGAGGAGGGAGAAGTCGAGAGGCTCCTTGGCAGCTTCCTCACCTTCAGCAACCTTGTCCTCAGCGACCTCCTCACCCTCGGCGGCCTTGTCCTTGGCCTCATCGGCGACGTCGCCAGCGACTTCCTCGCCCTCAGCAGCCTTGCTCTGAGCATCCTCGGGGAGATCCTCAGCGGCCTTCTCACCCTCGACGGCCTTGCTTTGGGCATCCTCAGGGAGGTCCTCAGCAACCTCCTCACCCTCAGCAGCCTTGCTCTTGGCGTCTTCGGGGAGATCCTCAGCAGCCTGCTCACCTTCAGCGAGCTTGTCCTGAGCAGCTTCCTCGCCCTGGGCGGCCTTGTCCTGGACCTCATCGGTGCCAGCAGCCTCCTCACCAGGGGCAACAGACTTCAGGTCATCGCCAGGGGCCTTAGACTTGTCGGCTTCGTCGACAGGAGCCTCAGTCTTAGCAACGTCACCCTCAGGAACCTCAGACTGAGCCTCGTCCTTAACACCCTCAGTCTTCTCCTGGAGCTTGTCCTCAACGTCTTCAGGCTTAGGAGCGTCTTGCTCGTCGACCTTGGACTTGACATCCTCCTTGGCTTCTTCGGGAATGTCCTTGGCCTCCTCAGAAGCATCCTTGGTCGCCTCCTTAGCCTCTTCGGACTCGGGAGCGAGCTCATTGAGCTTGTCGTCAGTCTCGGCAGGTGCTTCGCGGTCCTCAAGGTTGATGTTGTCCTTCTGGTCTGTGACCTCGGACTTGACATCAGACTCCTCGTCCTTGATCTCAGGTGCCTTGGGGGTTTCTGCGGGTGTCTTGGTGTCGGTTGCTTGTGATGTAGCGTCTGAAGTAAGGCCGCCAGCAGCATCGGTAGCACCCTTGGTTGTGTCGCCAACGGTGTCGGTAGCGCCCTTGGCAGTATCGCCAACAGCATCTGTGGCGTCCTTGGCTGGACCGCCAACAGTGTTACCGACAGTGTCGGTAGCGCCCTTAGCTGTGTCGCCAACAGCTCCTGTGACTCCTCCAACGGTGTTGCCAACAGCGCCAGTAACGCTGCCGACTGCGTCTCCCAAACCGCCAGACTTCTTGTCCTTGGATTGGGTTGTGTATTCGCTCTTCTCCTCGTCGTGAGAATCCTCGTCCTCCTCGGGCTTTCCTTGTCCTATGGGCAGAGTCTTGCCGAGGACATCGCCTGAGGAGTCGACAACCTCGCCAGCGGTGTTAACGGTGTTGCCTACGAGGTTCTTGAGGTTATCGGTGTCGGCGACCTTGCCAACAGTTTTGCCAGCGTCGTCCAGGATATCACCGGCATCATTCACAACACCACTCCGAGGGACTGACTGGTCATAGTTGACTGCAATGGGGACGATAAGCGATAAACTTCGCTGGGGACTGCCAAACGCACCGGATTGCTGCTCGTTAGAAGCAGTATCTTTTGTTGTGTCTTGAACTTGGGAAGAAGGATCCTTAGTCTCAGACATGATGATAATGGTGGTGTGTGTAGGAATTGGTCGTCTTCTTCTTCAACTCCTTCGAGATAAAAACAAAAGGGTATCTTTCAGATAAGAGATGAATTTGAGGGGTATCCTTGTGTTAGTTGGGAATAGGTATATTGTTGTTGATTATTAGCTTTTGTAAGTTGGCCAAATTATGAGATGAATTGATTGATACTGAGAGTTGCAACCACCACGCAGCTTCAACTACTTATACCGACACACAGCTCATGCAAAACAAGTTTTACAGCAACCACTCCAGCTTCTTTCAATCACGTCAATTAGGAATCACAACGTCAGTGTGAACACCACCTGTAACAGCCTATCCTCCTATGATTACCTGCGCCGCACCTGTTGTCGAACAGAAGCTGCAACAGCCACACGTCATGATGGAGATTGGAGGTGCGGGATGGTGTGGCGAGAGCTGTTATATGACGTTATAAGGAGCTCCTCACAGCATGGATTAGGCGCGCAATAAGCGACAAGGGAAGCTCTCAAGCTGTGCAAGCCACAAGGATGAGGCTGCTTGCCTGAATCCCTCTTCCCTGGTCCAGACTCATCCCGACGATAATGAGGAACGGGTTGTGAAGCAAAACAGGCTTGCGGGGTGGAGGATGCCACACTCGATGCAGAGTTGTAGACGATCTTGCACATTCAGGGTTTGGATCGAGATGGGAAAACTGGACTGGTGCAGCTTTGGCAGATGGGAGATGTAGATGGTTGCGTGGACTTCACGTGTAGAAGGCATGTAGGTCGGAACAAGGTACAAGTGTAAGCTACTGTATGTGTGGCGTAAGTCCTAGCTGCAAGAAGGGCAGGTGGGAATAGGTACACGATCATAAGGTGAGAGTGAGCGAACGATGAACTAATCTAGCGTGAATGTAAATCAACGGGGAGGGGTTACCCCATGAGGTTTACTTATTCCGAGGCCAGGTAGGGTATGGGGTGGAGGGGCGTTTAGAAACGGAACAATGAAAGAAAGGATGATGAGAGGAGTGAGGAGGGATAAGGACAAGAGAGAAAGAGAGAGCCACTTTCACTCATACGAATAGATGCATATGATTCATATGATTTGCCTGGCTGCACTTGCATTGGGCTGGTTGGACCGGGTCTTGGCTTACTGACTTACATAGTCACTTACATGGGTATGGGTCGGACAATTGTGAAACGCGCCAAAAAAGATTACTTATCGATTATCACTACTTGATCCAGCTGCTGTCTCAGTCGTCTGGCTGCCGCTGCTCTTGGTCTCTCGCATCATGGTGCTGTTGAAAACGGTAGGAATCTTGATAGTGAGCTGAATCCCATCGTACGTCGACTTGACATCCAGGAACAGCTCGTCAGGCCTCGGCGGCTTAGGAGCACCATCATTGGCGGTGCCGGCATTTCCACCACCCTGGCCCTGTTGACTTTGACCTTGACCTTGACCCTGCTTTTGATCGCTAGGTCTCGGGCTGATGCTGCTGTTGTTCTCGGAAACTTTGTCGGCTCCGTCTTTTATCGGCTGGTCGAGCTTGCCAATCTTGTTTCCCTGGTCATCATAGATATTGCCTTCATCATCGACTTTGAGTCCTCCTGCTGCCAGGGGCTTGAGTTTTGGAGGCTCTGGTTCAATGTAGTTGTCGCATACTTGACCAGCCACTTCACCGTCCTCGTCGAGAACTTGACCGTCTGCCGTGACTGGTCGCCCTACCATGGAAGGTAGGTCGCCCTGTACTCGACCGAGGACGGTACCATCCCAGTCGAGGATGTTGCCGAACTCGTCGACGTATTTGCCTTCAAGACCAGCAGCTAGTTTCTGGAGTTCCTGGTTTTGTGGCTGAGGCATTGTTGAGTGAGCTGAAGAGTCCCCTCCTTGTTGCTGCTGCTGGTTCTGCTGGTCTGTGCTGGCACCACTGTTGGTATCCGAGACTGGCTTTATCCTGGGGATGCGGATCTCTGGGTTCTCAACTTTTGGTGATGAGGTTCGTCCGTTGCGGACTGGGACGTTGACCTCGTAAGTGCTGTGGTAAGGATCGCCACCAGGGGTAGAGGATGAGTGGTTTGACATTTTGATAGTGAGGCTGGTGCTTTTCTCCTCTCTGCCTCTGTAACTGTAGGCGTGGGTGGTTCTGTTGTGGCGACTCCTGCGGCTGTTGCTGATCCTGGCAGGGACTGAACCTGGACCTTCTCCTCTGGGGGGTCGGGTCTAGTTCTAGAGGGAATGGAGATGGTAGTTAGAGAGAGTAAGAGTCACTGCCACCACTGTGAGGAGCTGCGCTGTGTGCTGGGCTGCTCTGCTCTGCTGTGAGTGTGGCTCGAGCTATGGAATGGGATGGGATTGTGCGGGGACATGACGACAGATAAGATACATAAACTTGGAAAACCCGACCCTCGTTTAGCTTGTCCTCAGAGCCTAACGTTAGCTTCTGTCTTGGGCCTAGGGAAAAGCCTAGTGTCGACTGACAGGACCCGACCCAGATGAGAAAAGAGAGGGGAAAGGAGTCCCCTTATTTTACACCCTGACCTCTAGAGTCTAGAGCCTCTTCCCACTGTATGAACGCGCAACACTTATGGCTGAAGTGTTACAGAGACAGAGAGCCGCATAATTGAAATACTACTCTACAGCAAACTAAAAAGAGGACAATCTCTGATCGTCAGCGCTCATCGCGATCGCGGGAACTTCGGGGTGAATAGAGAGACTAGCAGGGATTATAAACAAGATGAGACAAGGCATTGAACCCTGGCAATTGTTTAGATGGACGTTCTAATTGGTGGGAAGAACAGAGTCCCTGTTTCTCATCCTCTTTTTTTATCTCCTTGACCAAGCTTTTTTCTTCTAACGGAACCCTCCGTCTAGACCAAGACTAATGGGTGTTGAGCTAAGTTGAAAGCTTGGTTCCTGGTGCTGGTAACAACGGCTTTTTGAAACTGGCCACTAAACTTGAAATGGGTGGAAGCTAACAACAAGTGACGGTGGCTTGCGTGGCATTCCCCATTCTCGTTTTGTGGCTTGTCTCTACTGCAATCTGACGTGCCCGAGGTATAGTCTATAGTAGAGTTTCGGGAATTAGAACCTCCATCCATGATCAGATCCTGGAATGCCATGAATCTAATGGTATATCATTTGCTCGTCATGATATGATACTTTCGTCACTTTTGAGTCATAGAAACTCTGCAAGGAGTGGACTTTGTATTGTCGAGAATAATGATATGTGATTGTAGTAGTATCGTATCGCATAGTATAGTATAGTAGCAGTTGTATATTTATCCTTCTCCCAAAACATAAAAGAGAAAACCATCATTATTTATAAAACACCATGTTGCGCCGCCGTTTGTTGATCAAGCTACCACTACTGTCGTAGCAGTAACAGTAGGTAACATAACAATTACATGGGTACCATCATGACATGAACATGAACAATATAAACGATAAGAAAGCCAGTAGTAGCACGGCATGTACATAGCATAGCTTCTTAGTTTCTGCACAGCGCAAAGCAATTATTAGCCTCTGCATCTTCTCAACAAGATATACAAGAGTTATATCTCGGCGGTTATCCCGTTCTGGAGATTTGCAAGCCAAGTAAGATACAACGGCCACAGATTGGGGGGGGAATAAAGGAGAATGAGAGGAGGAAATACGTACAGTAGAGAGAGTTCTAGGTCACCGTGAATACGAGCCTTGAGCTGAATCTCAATGTCGAGGTTGAGATCTAGACGGAGTCGGAGAGTGTCCTTGCCGGCATCACCACCACCGCCGCCGCCAGACTGACCGGTGAGACCTCCAAGGCCGCCCGTGACGCCGCCCAGAGTGTTGGTCACTCCGTCTGTAACGCCGCCGACTGAGTTACCAAGGTCACCGGCGAGAGGGAGCTGGTCCAGAGGTCCTGAACCACCTCCGCCTTGCTGCTGCTGCTGGCCGCCTTGACGACGGGAAGACTTGCTGCTCTTCTTCTTGCTGCGCTTCTCTCGTCGGGGAGCTTCCTCGCTGGACATGGTCTGGTCGTCAGACTCGACGCGATCCTTTTCCATAGAAGACATGATGAATGGATATTCGCTGGCTGGTATAGGATAAAAAGATGCAAGTTAAGTTGAAATGTATTAGCTGTTTGAGTACAAGTGGTGGGTTGTCTGTCACTAAGAAATTGAGTCTAGAAATTAGATTAGAGTAGCCAAGGTGATATAAGTTTGGACTACCCTTCTGCACTCGAAACCTCATAACAGGATTTGGACCCCCATGAGGTCATGATCGAGATGCGAATCCAGTCAGATACCCTTGCCCAGACCTACCCACTTTAGCCATGTCCTGCCCATGACCTTACTTGTTGCAGCCCTCCAACTGCCCTCCAACTCCAGACCTACAGTGCATTTTGACAGCCCCGGACTTGTGCCCCAGCCTCTTCTCTTATTAGTTGGGTCATTATTCTCTTATTTTTACCGACACTTTAATGTAAATCACTTCTTAACATAGCTGCTTTCCATGCCAAGTTGCGGTCTTCTTCGAAGCCTAACTGGCTGACACCTTTCATCATCATCAATCTCATCCTCTATATCACCCTCCGGGTCCCAGTAGACAGACCATTTCCCTTGGTCGTCTCGCACCGCCACAAACGAATCATGGTCGCCTTGTAGTGTCAGGAATTTCTCATCTGCTGTCCAGCCCCAGGGTCCTATGACGTGGCCGATGGTGTCCTTCTTCCCACCAAAGGTCACCATGTGCGTGTCCTTGTCCACGAATATCCAGTTCAGCGCTGGAGGGTCGTCAGACACCATGCTCACCAGCCCCAGGTGTCCTTCTTCACTTGGGTACTTGAAAAACCATCCTAGAAACCTGTAGCCTTGAACTGGTGCGTCTGAAAGGTTGAGATACATCTTGAGGGTGATCAGTTTTGAAGTGACTGTCGCGAAGAGAATAGGAACTCACCTTCTTGTCAACCAAAACTCCTTGTCCAACCTCTTCTATTTTTCCATTCTGTCGTAGCATATACGTCAAGTGAAACTTTTCTTGTTCTTTGCTCATGCTCTCATTCTGTCTCTTCTGGGCGCTCACTGCGTTACCCACGCCTGTAACGGTCGGGATAGCCGCGATGGCGAGTAATCCGATAACCATGATTGTCCTTGTTCTTGTTTTTCTGGCGCTGTATCCGTAAATTATGTGAGGGTTTGTTTGACAGCAGAAGGTCGCTGCATAAGTTGAGAGTCCACTTTGTAGAATCAGGACCCAGTTTCTTCTCACACCAGCCACACGATAATATAATAATCCCTGCAACCACCATTTCATTCTGAAGGAGTGACAACGTCATAAGGCCAGGGTCTGCATTGGATGCCATTTTTTACGTCACCTTGACTTGATACTTGACTTCTTTTCCAGGCGGTTACGACTTGCCGTGTCTCCCCTCCCCCGGTGCCTGGCCAGCCTGTAGTTACAGTGGAAAGTAGAAACCGGTTCGACATGGGGGTTGAGGTCGGATGGGATGACACTTATTGCGTCAGTCAAGCCTCGTCAACAGGTTTTTGCTGTGCTGCAACATCTTAAATCTCAAAAACCATCTCATGCGCAGAATCCTTTAGTTTTAGTTTTAGTAAAGAAACTATTTTTATTAACTGTCAGCAAGCATAGCATTATAAGCCATTGTCTTTTTCTGAAACCAAACCAAACCAAACCACTCACGACACTATCCACCTAAGCGCAACAAACTAAAAACATCAGTCATCATGTCAACTCAACAGGTAGGTTTTAGTATTGCAAGTAAGTATCCGATCGGGAATTAAATGTCCTCTAGGACGAGCAGCAGAAGGACTCTACCCAGAACCAGTTTGGGCAGGGTAACGAGAACAACGATAACAACGACAACAACAACCCCTTCGGTCAGCAGGGCGACGACAACAACGACCAGCAACAAGGACAGGACCAGAACCAGGAAGGCCAACAGCAGCAAGGCCAAAACGAGTCTGAGTCCAAGGACGAATCCAACAAGGATGAATCCAAGCCCGACACTGAGGAAAATGCAAAGGCTGAGACACCCGAGGACAAGGAGCAGAAGCCCGAGCAAGACCAAGAGTCAAAGTCTGAGGAGTCAACGCCCGAGCAGGACCAGTCTCAAGAATCTAAGCCTGAGGATGCAAAGCCCGAAGATTCGAAGCCTGAGGAGGCCAAGTCAGAGGAGTCTAAGCCTGAGCAAGCCAAGGCCGAGGCCGAGGACAAGAAGCCTGAGGATGTGAAGAAGGAAGAAGACGCCGCCGACTCCAAGCCAGAGCAGGCAAAGGCCGAAGCCGACAACAAGACCGAAGAGGCTAAGCCCCAGCAGCAGCAGAAGAAGAAGCAGCCCGTCAAGCAGGAGGAGAGCGAAAGCGAGTCTGAAGATGACGACGACGACGACGACGACTTCGACTCTGAGGACGACTCCGAAGAAGATTCGGAGGAGGAAGACTCTGAGGATGAGTCAGAGTCCGAGTCTGAGGATGAGAACGAACCCGCTACTCCGCCTCAGCAGCAGGAGCGAGGCGGCAGACGAGGAAACACAAAGGCCGGTGATGTAAGACGTCGGCGCCCTGCCTGGCTCGACGAAGAATCTGACGATGAGGGCCGAAAACAGTTGTCCAGAAGCGACGAGAAGAACAAGCAGATGCAGCAGCAGCAGCGTCAACAGCAGCAGATGCAACAGCAACAACAACAGCAGCAGATGCAGCAGCAACAGCAACAGCAGCAAGAGAGCGGTGGCGGCGGTAAGAGCGATGCTCTCAGTCTGCACCTCGAACTTAACCTCGAGATCGAAATCGAACTCAAGGCGAGAATCCACGGTGATCTCACATTGGCTCTACTGTAAGTTACAACTCCCCTCATCCCCCATCATACCCCCTACACCTAGTTGCGGATCCCCTTTTGTTTTATCGTCCGCCCTCTCATCTGACAAGTGCATAGCCAATAGTGACATGTAACGACAGGGAAGGAGCATGATTTTGCTACAATTATTATTATTATATAATCGAGGCGACGAAAGAAACGGACGAAATCTGTTACACATATGTCTATCTATATCTTGACGGCGTTTGGGCAATGCAATGAAATGAAGTAACGACTTCTCTCATTTTCATTACTATTATTGTTATCTATGTATCTTCTGTATCAAATAAACAGTCATCATTTTTAAGTTTTTTGACAGCATCACAATGTGATACGTGACACTTCGGGTGAGGACATAAGATTTGAATGGATCTCAAGTCTGACCGTACTTAAACTTTGGCCCTACCCTAGCTTGAGAGTCGGCGTTGTCTCAGTTGCAACCCGTGCGGGCGGTTAAAAAGGAGGCTAAGAAAGGGAACCACGATCGGATCCTCTTAGTAGATCTTAACGTCTTTTGCGCTTTGACGGGAGATCTACCTACGGTGAGGCTGGTGAGGTGATGTGATGAGATGAGGCTCTGTGACCTGGTCCATGGTCCGTGTAAGTGGTTCCCTGTGGCACATAACATTCCCAATATTTGGGTCGTGCTTCGTTTAACGGTTTTAACAAGCGAGCCAACCGAAACTAAACTAAGATCCTATTGCGGGTTGTGATCATCTCTGATCTAATGATTGATAAGATTGGGTTTGGTTGTGGTGGCGAGGCTTACGCTCAGACACTGATTGGAGGAGTGGTTTAGGGTAACTTTATCGTCAATCACGACCGTTCCGATGATGGTTAATAGTTAGTATTAACTCGAACATATACTGTAGGACATCCTGTTATTCTGAGCTGTAAACAATTGAACTGATGTAAGTGATTGAAATGACTTGATATCGATTGCAAATCGTACACTGAGTTGGAGTGATGACAGTCGTGCCATGTAAGCCAGCGAAGATAAATTACTTACACAAACAAGATATTCATTTGAACTTATCAATTGATCACAAACGAAACAAGAACAATTAATTACGGACTTATCGGTATTCGCCAAGATTTCCATGACTTTTCTATATCCGATCTTGTACAATAATGAATGAATAATCACCATCCACCAAAATAGATCATCTGCTAAAAAGTGGCGTACAGGCAGTGGCAGTGACGTATTACAAAGCAAGACACCGAACTTGTCCGAACACGATAGTATCACCTTTGCGACCAAACCATCACCTTCTTGCTTACAATATCCGTACCATATAATAACCTCAGCTCCCATGTACATTTCTTATCTTTCTTATCGCATACCTCTTAATTAAAATATCACCACGTTTTATCTGACTTTCTGCCATTGGCATAAACCGTGACCATAACCAGCCCAAAGAAATCATCGCCACTCCGCTGCTGTACAAACATGTCCGACAACGAGCAGCAGCAGTGGCTCACGCTCTCCATAACCCACAAGAAAGTAACCTACGAATTCTCCTTCCCCGAAGATGCGACCGTCACAGACCTCTTCAACGAAATCGAAGCGAGCCTCGATGTTCCTGTCGCAAACCAAAAGATCATCGCCCCGAAAACTCCTCTTCTTAAAGCACCCTTCAAGAACCCTGATATGCCTCTCACAGACCTGAAGGGCAAACCCTTGACCCTCATGGGTTCGCCGGCCGTAGAAATACAGCAGGTTCAGGATATGGCGGAGCGCGTGGCCAAGCGCAATGCCGCGAGAATGGCGCAGAGGAGTAAAGCACGACAGCCGATCACCCGTCGAAAACCAGAAGAGTCGCAGTATACATTCCTCCAAGTTAAACCGCTAGCCGGTCTCCCAAATCCAGAGCGCAGCCAAAAACTCCTCATGCGCCTCAAGGAAGATCCTGGTATTCGCGCCGCGATGCTAAAGCACAAGTACACCGTCGGGCTCCTTACGGAGATGGAACCTCTTTCATACACGCAGGAAACACACGAGGGAACAAGTCGAATCTTGGGGTTGAACCGCAATAAGGGCGAGGTGATCGAACTGCGCTTACGAACCGATGCGTACGATGGGTATCGCGATTACAAAACCATTCGCAAAACGCTATGCCACGAACTGGCGCACAACATCCACGGCCCGCACGACAGGAATTTCTGGGACTTGTGTCATCAGATCGAGCGAGAGGTTGATGCTGGGGACTGGAAGTCTGGCGGACACACGATTGGCGAGACGTCACGGTATACCGTTTCTGGGCATGGCGATGACGAGGAGGATTATCCTGAGGATTTTGGCGGTTGGTCAGGTGGGGAGTTTGTGCTGGGTGGCACAAAGACGGGCAATACTACTCCTGGAATGAGCAGGAGAGAAGTCCTCGCGCAAGCTGCTCTGGAGAGACAGCGGAAACAGGCCGAGACGGAGCGCAAGGTGATGGAGGAGCAAAGGCGACAGACGCCGCCTGGTGATGAGTCCAAGTAACGATAATATTCTGTTTCACGGCGAGGCGTTAGGATATTCATAGACTTGGAGTAGCATGGGAACTCCCACAGGCGTTATAGCATTACAATCTGATACGACTATTTGTTAACTTAGTAAGGCAGAGGATCCAAGTTCAGCCCTTCAACACTAAACTTGAACGAATCGTTTCGCGAGTAACTTCCCGCTGTGTCAAGATCCAGTCGTCCTCTGATACAATCGCGGAAATCCACATCAGCGTAGATCAAACCGTCAGGGTCTCCCCACTGCGGTCCAGCAATGACATCTCCGAAAGGTGATACGATAGATGAACCACCAGCTGAGACGTAGTCAGCCCTGTTGAATTCAGTCTTGTTGCTTTCCTTCAGAGAAGCAAGTTGTGGTCGCTTAGCAGGTGCAGGTGCTTCACCATCGTCTTCGCATCCAAGAACAATCTCATTTCCATCTTCGTCAAACACAGACTTTCTGCGACGACGTGACTGAGAAGGCGATTTCGGAAGGGCAATCTCGAATCCCTCCTCCGTGAAACATGATCCTCGTCGTTCCCGGGTAGCAGGGATGTTTCCGTTTCCAGTACCATTTGTCTCAGTTGTCTCAGCTGTCGAGCTTTTTGGAATGCACATGTTACTGCTAACAACGAAGCATCGCCCCTCTACACCAACAGTGCGCATCACACTCAACCATGCATCACGGAAATCAGCTGTAGGCGCGAGATACAAGTTGATGTTCTGCGAGTAGAGACTTTGTCGGAGAAGAGGCATGTAGCTCTCCCAGCAGATGGCGGCGGCGAGGTTGATGCGGATGCCGCGAATGGTGGTCGTCACGGCGCGGAGGGTGCTCGGTGAGCCCTGTGACCAGATGAGACGCTCAGTGCCGGTCTAGAGAAATATTAGTCAATAGCATCAAGCAAGGTTAAGAAGAGAGGACGTACGGGGAGTACTTTGCGACGCTTTCCAAGCATACCCTCCTTAGGACAAACATAAACCACAGAGCAATATAAGCTCCCACCGGCTTTCTCAATACATCCCACAACAACAAAAACACCCGTATCTCTCGCAATGCGCTCTAGCTCCTCCCTCGATCCATCCCCACGAACCTCATCCTCTTCACCAAGCTGCCTCTTCACCCACTTAACACCCGCACCACCACCAGCCGGGCCGACTGTATCGCCAAGATCAATGGCATTGTCGAAGTAGCGAGCGAACTCTTCGCGACCTGCGGCGCTGCGGTCGCCGATTGCGCAACCGAAAGAGCTACCGCGGGGGTAGCCGCCGATGAAGGCTTCGGGCAGGAGGAGGATGTCGATCTTTGAGGAAGCGGCGCGTTGGGCGATGGTGTCGATGAGGACTATTGTCTCGGATGAGGAGGAGGCAGTGCCAGGAGAGGCAGTTCCTAGACGGATGTGACCAGCTGCAGCCATTGTGTGTGACTTGCGCTTAGAGGAAAGATAATGATAATATCAATGCAAGCTGGGTCAGGGCACTTATATACAGAATCAGGCGAGGACTAAGACAAGATGAGTCGAGTTGTGTTATGCTATGTTACGAGATGGCAACGAGCGGGGCAGTCAATTCAACCAATCGAGCCATTACTACAGCCGATCACTACCATTAACCTTATGCTTTACCCAGCGGAAGTCTCGGCGCCTCTTTTCCATCTTATTTGTAAGTCAAATGTTCACTTGAGCTGAATGAGACGTGAGCAAGCCGAGGAGCTAGACTAACACGGAAATCCTACCCCGCAATCTGCGGCCCGCAGCTTGACTCTATAGCTTCAGCTTCGGCTCCGACTCCGAAAGCAGAGGCGATGTCGGACTGTGAGAGTCAGATCAAGAAGAAATGTATAATGGGTTGTCATTAAAGTGCCTGCTTTGCTCAATTCATCGTGAAATCTCTGTACTTTTTCATCATCTTCCATACTTATGTGGGTATCCCTTTTGTACAGTCATCTATCTCCTGCGAGTACGGGGTGCTGGAGCCGGCGCTGGCTCAAATGCATCATCATCCGAAATCTCATCGTCGCTAATCTCAACCGCTTTGCTCTGTGTACCGCTCTTCTGAGACTGTGAAAAGTTCAACTTGGTCTGTCGTGTACTCTTAGCTGCTGGTTTGGCAGCCGCAGTCTTTGCAGGAGTTTTGGCAGTGCTCTTGGTTGCAGCAGCTCGTCGCGTCTTTGGTGGTGGGGGAGCTGGCTCATCTTCTGATTCCATTACCACATCCTCCTCTTCTTCCTCTTCCTCACTACTCACAAATGCCTTGCGGCCTCGACCTTTTGCGGGTGCCTTCTTGGCTGGTGCTGCTTTTGTAGTGCGCGTTGCTCGTTTGGCTGCTGGCTTTTTGGCGGGTGGCTCGTCTTCATCCATCAAGTCTGCGTCTTGTTGTGCTGCCTTACCCTTTCCTCGTGCTGTCTTCTTAGCAGGAGCGGGTGCAGGTGCGGGCGTGTTTTCAGCCTGTTGTTCATCCTCATATGTCCAGGCATCCGCCTCCTCTTCCCAAGCGCCATCGAAATCGCTGTCCCAGGTTGCAGGCTTGGGTTTAAGAACCCTCTTCCTCTCTGTTGGAGCGATGTTTGCGCCACTAGCCTGTTGCTGCTCAATTCTTGTGCGATAAATGTCCATGGCGCTGTTCAGATCCTCATCGTCTGACTCAAGACCCAGCATGGATCGTACCTGGCCTGTTAGATGTTCTGACACGAATAGTTCCATCGCATGCTTGTCATCCTTTGTCACGAACTGGGTCACGGCATCACCAAAAGGCCCTTGGGGCAGAACTTTGAGCGACTGTGCTGACAAAAAGTCTTGAACCAGATTCTCAACCTTGACCATGTCATCAGCACCTTCAAGCGCCTCAAGAGCTTCCGTTGGGTTGGCAGCATTTGTCTTGCCTGTGATGCGTTAGTCAAGTTTGTAATTAACCACTGGAACAACCTACGCTGTGATGTCTTCTTGCGGTAAAAGTAGACCACGTCATTTGTGTTTGCTACTTTACCGACAAATCGATTTGAAAATCTCTGAGGATTCTCAATTTCGAACTGACCACCATCCTGTGCTGTGTACTCCACCTTGAGACGGATCAGTGGAAGGGGTCGTTCCTCCAGAGCTTCCTCGTCTATTTGGATCGCCTCCCAGTCTGCATTGGCCTCTTCTATCATCTCCTCGACAACTTCCATCAATCTGCGGGTTACCTCTTGACGGTTGTCCTTCTTTTTGTCAAGACCCTTAAACCGTTTATCTTGAGCAAGATTGAGTTCCCGTGTGACAAATGGGCGCACGCTCTTGAGCGGAAGCTTGTCAACCTTGAAGTCCTTGCCTGTCACACTTACAATAGCGACATGCTTCTGGACAGCCTCACCAGGCACCAACGAAGTTGCGACCGAGGAACCAGGTTGCATAACATGGAAGCCTGTCTCGGGGTTCTGTGTAGGATCGATTAAACATTCGTGTTCGTGACCCCAAACCACCAGATCCAACCAATCTGGCAGGACATTCTCAGGGAGATAGGATGTTGCTGTATGTGCG
Organism: Fusarium sp. MBC 364; assembly: GCA_030777805.1. NCBI lineage: Eukaryota > Fungi > Ascomycota > Sordariomycetes > Hypocreales > Nectriaceae > Fusarium > Fusarium sp. MBC 364. Next base: position 53,857 of record JAPFSC010000092.1, read on the forward strand.
TGGTGATTCTGGTGAACAGCCAAGAGATTGAACCAATCACCCATTTGAGCGCCTGGTCGAAACCACTTGACTTTGTGATCTCGAAAAGTTCGGAACATTCGCTCGTCTCGAACATTGCTTATTCCAAACAGTGCCAGTTTTGTAAGACCCTTCTGCAGTAGAATTGGCTTGGCCTCGATATTGTCCGCCTCGGGCACTCGGCCATAGTAGTTGAGCAATCCACTCGCTTGTAACAAATCGAGTGAGCAAAAGTTGCCTTCGCCGGAAGGATCGTCGTGGTTGCCGTGAATGGAAAATACAGGGATCGAAACGTTGATATCAGGATCTTCGTAATTGACGTGTGGGAAAGCACCTTCGAACACAGATGCAGCATCGGAAAGGAACTCCAGTGGACAAGGCTTCATACCCAAGCAGTTTTGTCGGAGAGTACGCATGACTTGGTAAAGGGACTTTCGGGAGGGTTTGTTGTCATGAAAGAGATCACCGGCGAGAAGAACCATGTCGACCTAACAGGTTAGAAGCTGTAATTGTAGCGAAGGATGGCAAATGCATACATCTTCAGTGCGGGCAAGATTCAAGATCTCGTCAAAAGTTTGCCAACTGTCATCCTTGCGGATGGGATCTCGCTCTTCGTAGCCGACATGATTGTCGGTCGCAACGAGAATGCGGATTGTGTCCGCCTCTACGGTCGTCAGTCAGACCTACGTAAAAGTCATCAGAGTATAATCTTACCGCTAAGCTCAGGCATCTCTTTTTTAGGTGTTGAGCGGCTGACAATTCGTGTGACCACCTTCAAGTGCAGTCCTCAAACGTGCTTTACGCGGTAGGGATTGTCTTGGGTCCAGTGAGACGCGAGTGGTAGCCTGGAAGGTGACGCGACCCGGTGCGAGATCACGTGCGCCTTCCACCAATAATTGATTGTTTCCAGGTTCCAACCAGAATATGATGGCTCATCTTTTCTCAGCTGTCAGTGTGTCGATTATTCTGGAAACGAAGCAAAAAATGCTCTAAAAAGCACGCCAGCGTTAAATGACAGCGGGATCGTGCAGCACGTTGAATAACTAATATTAGATCATCACCAACCGTCACGAGTCAGAACATTGTCGTTAAAGTCTAATAAATTGCTTTATCTTTCTATTGATCAAAAACATCAGCCCACGTTGAAAAGTCTAACAGGGTTCTCGGCCTCGTTCCGTAGCCCGCGTTCCTGAATTATTACTGGATATGGAGAAGCGAAGACTCGATACGCGAACGTTACAACCCATGACCCTGAACCTGTCAGCTCTTTTACGCAGTTGGATGGTTTAGTTACTCTGTTGGAAGCTTGGCTGATCAAGAATGAGGCCACTCCAATCGTGGGAATGTGGAGTTTCATCACTTTCTGGTCCACTTGCAGCGACCTGATACTTCGCTTTCTTGACCATCTATCGTTAGAGCTGGATCTTTCTAAGAGCATGGTTATGTTTGCTTTTTCTCTGCTGAACATCTACAGCAGCTAGATCTTTACACAAGCTCTTGTTTGTTTTGCTTCCTCTACCCTCATCTTCAGCATTCCTCTTGAGTCCTATAATATCATGGACTATCAATATCAGACGTGATGTTGTATCTTATCGCTTACCCCAAGCCATTCTCAGCCTTCCCGTACGTCCGAAGCTACCACCTTCTTGGAAAAACGCACATATTCCCAGGTAGGAATCCATGTATAACGACAACATCTGGGCATGCTTCAGGGTGCCAGAAGAAATGACCGCTAAGAGCATAAGAGACGAAATAGTTTAGTCATTTTATGTCAGTTTAGATCCGCTCTTAGGCTACTTTATTTTAGCAACCTAAGCTTTAGAGGACAATTCTTCTGCCACCCACCTGGCATCCCAGTCCTTGATCCTTGATAATGCACCTGAAGGTTGTTTCCCACGAGGGTCAAGGTGATGGTCAAGACCAACCACAATACACCGATTGGCTTGACCCAAAGGAACTTTAGCCTCGATCCTACCGAGAATCTCTCTGCACCTATTACGTTTAAGTAAACCTCCCCGTTCCTTCAGCGCTCTAGGGGGTCCTGTTTGCGAGGCGCTATCGTAAGATGGGAAGTCGATGATCCCGCGATCCACTCCCTCTTCTACATTGTGTTCACCGGTCTCCTATTATTGTTTCGGCTACTCGATCTTAAAGAGTCTCTCACCCCTCATACCCGTGTTTCTTCAGCACTGTCTAAGTTGAGCCATCTAGATACTCATCCTGCCGGCCCCATGACTTCAAGCATAACTTCATCTTACACCAGCATCTACAACCCACGTCCTTGACATACACAAAATCTCACCATAGTCACCCCATAATGCATCTTGTCGCAAGGATGGACCGGGATGTTCTCCATGGAGGATCATTCTGGTCTCCTCAACCAATCTTCAAAGCCGAAGTTCCCTTCTTCTGGCGGAAACGAAGACGTATCTCCCTGGAGGATCTACCGGTGGAGATCTTCACTGCAATCTGCCGCAATCTATGTGTGCATTGTCAGCATGCACATGTTGTCGATCTCCCGCCTTACGAGATTGACCATGCCGTCGAGGCCCAGCAGGCATTATCGCGGCTGAGCCGTACATGTCGAAGGTTTCGTAATACTGCGCAACCTATCTTGTATCACTGCTATCACTCAGGGCGACGGTCTGAGCCGTCAAGTAGTCCTGAGTGGTGGGGTGATACGGATGCTAGGCGACGGGAGGTCGAGACTCTGGAGACGTTTCTTCGGACATTGCTTGAGCGACCTGACCTGGCGAAGCATGTTCGTGCATTAGCATTCTTCGCTTTAAGAGAAGTTACTGCTCGCCAGATCCCTCAAGCTACGCAGGATCTATTTCGACAGGCCGGCGAGCGCGCTGGATTCCGCGCTCTGCCTTCATACGAGCAAGTTGACTCGAAGTGGCTACAAGAAGCCTCTATAATGGCCGCGCCATTTGTGGAGCAACTTCTCATCTACAGATCGTCTTCAGAGGGACTACAGTACATAAGAGACTCACCATTCTATCTACCGAATCTCAAATATCTGGTACTACCCGGCCAGGGAAAGAATCCGGATGAGTGCTGTCACATACAACAAATGCAGGATGTCTTGGCCAAAGCACAAAACCTCGAGATACTAGCAGCTAGCGATGCCGACTGCGGAACAGATATCCCTTTACGTGAGCGCTTTCGAGCAGAACCTTGGGACACTGCCCTCTCAAGCCTTCGCCGACTCTCACTTCATGGTCTAGACCCAGATAATCTGGCCAAAATCCTTCGACGCAGCCCAGTACTCGAGGATTTAGAGTATTTCTGCGATATGGACAAGTATACGATACTTCAGCATGATCACCTCGCCCCTGTCAGAAAGTCATTGAGACGGCTATGCTACACTACCACGACATGGGAACATACATCGGGCGGCGCACAAGATATCATAGAACAAGTATCCATGTTCCTCCGCTGGGACTCCTCATTACGAGGCGATGCCAGCTTCGTCGACTTTCCGCGTCTAGAGATTCTAGAGATCGAGCAGCTTCTCCTCTACGGACCTGTATTTGATGACGAAGAAGAACGACAACAACGCTTCGAGTCAATGAAAGATATTGGCCCTGAAATATTTATGGCGAGTCTTCCCTCATCATTACGCATCCTCCATATAGGAATGGTACTTGCATGGCCAGAAATGTATCGCGATTTATTGGGTATGGCAGAGAAGATATACCGATTCCTAAACTTGAGTGTTGTTGCTGTGGACCCTTACGAAGCACCACCGAGAGAGCAGATCAGGGAACTTGAGGAAAGGTTTGGATCGAAGGGAGTCACTTTTAGGATTGGACAAACGACGCAGGTGCCGTTTGGCAGGGGTATGTTGGGTGCTAGGCCAGGCCATCCAGGAAGATCAAGTGAGCGGGACCTCAAGTTTCCTTTGAATCATAGGAATCATTCATACTTGGACTTTTTAGATTTTTAAATTTCTACTATGGAAGACATCTAGCGAGTCTATACTAAATATGCAAACCATCCGTTGTTGAGTATTGAGTGATTTCCTAAACCGCACACAGCGCTTTTTAGCCAAACCTTTCTACAATACAGTCTTTATGTCCCTCTTATGATTCTTGTCTTCCTTTTGCCTTCCAAAATAAGCTTTTGCAATGTATATGGCACGTAACCCTCCGCGGTAGGGCGCATGGCATGATAGTTGGTCAATGTGTATGTCTCCCAGTGATAGTAGCCCAGAGTACTCCTCATCGTCCAGACTTCCTGGCACCAAGTGCGCCTCCGCTATTATTCGGACTCCCAGATCAACTCTGAAATGTCCCTACTCCCGTGAGACTACTGTCTTTGTCTCGGAAACGGATATATATATGGGTATAACTGTAAGCATATGTATAAGTATGCATGTGATTGTGAGTAATTGTGAGTATCGCCCTTATGGTACTTGAAGAATACCATGACCGTCAGCTTCTTGCAAGAGGATACAGCGAGGTCGACGCATGAGCGTTTGGTGTTGCGGGGAGAGCATGAGCCAATATACTGCCATGGCCGCACTGAAAGGATTATAGACGTAGTATATGTATATATACGAGCTTTCGAATCGTCTAGCCCATGTTTTGGGCAAAGACATCGTCCTGCTGTCGAAACAAGACGTTAGTGCCCAGGGCCGCGAAAACCGTCCTGTAGGAATAACGTGGCCTAATCGCATGTTAGATATGAGGGATAAAGATGATATGCCCTAACTGCCAGGGAGGTTCTGGGAGTGACATTGGAACCGAATAGTAAATATGGCAACTATACCTTCAAGTTGTTTCTTTGCCAACTAGGACATTGATGGACTGGAAGCATCCCCGCCAAACGTACTACTGCTCGGAGATTAGCATGTGAATACATATAAAGGAGTGAAATACTCACGAAAGGCACAATCGCTTGTGTTACTAGAATAGAAGCAACGTGAGGACGAAGCAATAGGCCACAGCCGATTGACGGTATTTCACGGGCTTTTTATATATGCCATAGCATGGATGTGGCATCTGACGGACCCTATGCGATGGGCGATACGAATCTCTCATCGGTCATGTCGACACAGAATGGCTCTCTTCTGGGCGAAAAGTTCGAGGTTCGGTGATCGATCACTCCGCTAATCAAGAACTTCGTTTCCGTCTGCAGTACTGCCTTCTGTGCGTACTGAGACCGTGACATAGCCAATGTCGTGGCCTCGAAGAAGTGACAACACGGCGTATCCGTCCATCCACGTATTGTCCAATTGGGTGTTGGAAATCACGATATAGGTGTCCAGTCTCTCCCTAAGCTTGCGGATAGCGGCGTACGCTCGGCTCGTGTAGTTCTTGATGTGATGGACCTCGTCCAACACCAACACAGGGCCCAAGCTAGCCAGTAGATATATATATATCTACTCCGGCGAATCAGCAAAAGTCTTATTATGTAGATGCCAAGATTCTTTTGAACCCCTTGGTCGATTACTTACTTTTAAATCCTGGGAGTGTCAACCACCCACAAGACCCATCATGCTCGCGTACAAGAAGGCCTAGCAAGCTTGGAGCTAATCACCGGAGAGCCAGCTGATAAGACAGACATCAGCTCCATGACTTACAGCGAGAGCGCCGGGGGCTTGGATGGAGCACCAGCAGGGTCATAATATATATATTCAATATGGGTAAAAGAAGGAGAAATGTGTTTGATGGGAGAAAGTTAAACTCCGGGTGCGCATCGCCGCCTTCTTATAAATACATTGAGGGTCTCGTGGCTTGTCCACAGTGATGATGAGAATGACGCCGTTTGTTGTTGATAGTCCCGAAATCATCGAAACGGCGGGCATACACGAGAGGAGTTTGGTCTGATGAGAGAGCAAACCTCACACTGTTAGCCAAACCAATCGCAATAGAAGTAGAAAGCTGAAATGTCAATTGCAAGGAGGTGTGTTATCCAGCATACTCGGGGCAAGCAGATGCCTCGCTTTGGTAACCGGACGATCCTTTCACCGTCACGTAACAGATTGCAAGCGAACAACTTTCTCAGCAATCAAGTACATTGTCAGTGCAAGCAGGCGCAAGCAAACCAAGCTGCCAAGACTGGGAACAAAGTAGGATCTGAGGATCTCTTGTACCTATTTTACTCTGAAAACAACACGTAGCTTTCGGAAGATAATCATGTGTGGCTTTGCTCATCAAGGTATCAAGTTGACTCCATCCTGACCCTCACTTTACCTACTTGCTGAAATCCTCCTGGAGGTATTTGCATGGACCATTCCTCCAGGCCAACTTCTTGAAACAGCAGGTGATTTTGCAGTCCCCGGCCCGGAACACTACATCACAAGACTGCATTCATGTCGGAAGCTTGCCAAACAGACGGTCCCGAGTACAAAGCATGTATAGCGAAATGATTGCCTGCAAACAAGATGTTCCCAAATAGAGCTAGAGGGCTTAGAAGAGATTGTCCCTGTCAATCTGTTCCCTTTCGGCCTCAGCTTGATTTGCATTTTTCTCAGGCTGCCTTGATCAGCTCATGAGATACCCGATAAGAAGGGAACAAGGATAGTCATGAACAGGTGTGATGCCGAAGCCCGAGAGCTGTGTTCCAGATCGCCCGTGCAGTGCATCAAGGCATACCCCAAGGCACGTTTATTAGTTACATTTGCGCATTTAGATTAGTACTCAGCTCTCGAGGCTTTCAATGTCTCAATATCATCCGAGAATGAATTTTCATAACACAATAGATTGTTGGTCAAGAGAACTAACTAGTCATGCCAGTGCATTTCCTTCTCTCTTGCCCGAATGACCCGTACCTTTGATGCTTATTCTGATGCCAAGCAAACAGTAAAGTCTAGACCCAACTGCGGGGAGAAGCCCAAAAAGGCAAGTGATCAAAGCTGACGCACAGTAATTCTGGGGTTGGAGAATTTACCTTAGCTAACAATAAGGTAACAGATTGGATTTAAGCATGTTGTTTAGAGTTAGAGTTATTGGGGGAACGGTATAAATCACCGTTAGTTTGGGGTTGATCGTTGGAAAGTCCGAGGTAACTAATACAGCCACTGACTAAAAGAAGACATGCAGTGCGGAGAAAAGAAGTGAGAGAATAAAGAGATAAAGATCATGGTCAAGGAGTGTGCCTACCAAAGGTTCCTTACAGTCGAGGCAAGGTAATCCTTGCAAGTCAAAATGATTTGCTGGGGGTTTCCCCGCAGAAGAGAGATAAACACTACAGATACCAGGGATAGTATCTCAGAGGTTCATGTCACACACGACACCAAGAGATATAGCCACCTTCCTGATAAGGAGTGGTCTGTTTTCCCTGATAGCGGTGGATCCTGTACGATACCTGCAATGGGATGAGAAAATAAGCATCTAGAATACGTAACCCCAAATCATTACATTGGAGGAGTTCTTCGGGGCTATATTCTATGAGCCGGGGGTGAACCGCCGGGGGAAAAGCTTATCTCTGCGTTTTTCTAGAAAGTAGCCTAATTTATTTTTTAATTCTCTCATTCGAATCAACCTCGGCGTTATAAGCCTGGATGATCTTTTCTGATTAAGGGTTGGACTGGTGTCACCATAGAGATGAGACAGACAGAAGAAAGCCTGGAAATATGCCCTGTGCCCGATAGATATGAGAAGAGAAAATACAAATTGTTTCTGCATCTTGAACACTACAGCTGCAAAGAATTACACTGTGATGCATCTAAGCGGCGAGGCAAAATAGAGACTGTTCTCGCCACATGCAGACATACTATGTAGATAGCTGACTGACGGAGTGAGACTGTTGGTGGTGAGCATTCAAGGCTCAAGCACAAGTTAGTACCAACCCTTTTACGTGATTGATCTTCGTCTGGACGCCCGCCCCGTGTAGGGTTCCATCAGAGCAGAACATGACTTCCAATTTGAGCTTGGTCTTGTTTGTATCTTTTGGCGAGTTATTGTAGTTTTGTCTTGGCATTTTGACACTCTGATAAGTCAGTCCCCGATTAGAGGGAGACGGAGAGGTTACTAAATGTCTGTTGGTATTTAACTACCATCACATCCCCCCCTCCTTCTGTCTCTTCTTCTCTGTATTGTGTTGTTTGTGCAACATTGATTCAGTGCGGGTCGAATAGCGATATCGACATCTTTACTGTTCGTCCCTGCCCAGACCCGTCAATCTGGCCAAGTTTCTTGGCTATCGGCTCCTCCAAAAGCTTGGTATCTACAGTAATCACTTGGCATCTTGGCTCTCCACCCTTTTATAAGTCAGAGTCAGAGAACAAACAAACAAGATGTCGCGCAACGACGTCGAAAAGACCGACTTGGGCTACGATGTCGCCGCTCCTCCGAGCAAAGATGTGGCCATCGGCGAAGATCGTCACATCCGCGGTATCGAGACCAGCGCCGAAACATCCCTGCACCGAGGTCTCAAAGCCCGACACATCACTATGATTGCCATCGGTGGTGCTATCGGAACTGGTCTCATCGTCGGTACAGGTAAAGCTCTTGCGCAAGCTGGACCTGGCTCTGTCTTCATCTGTTATACGCTTGTTGGTTTTGTGGTGTTTCTTGTCATGGCGGCTCTCGGTGAGATGGCCGCTTGGTTGCCCATGTCCGCTGGTTTTACTGGTTATGCTTCAAGATTCTGTGATCCTTCGCTCGGTTTTGCGCTTGGTTGGACGTAAGTACTCGGAACCTGCTGATTAGGAAGATAAGCTGACAATTGCAGATATTGGTTCAAGTACATTATCGTTACGCCGAACCAGCTCACTGCTGCTGCGCTGGTCATCCAATACTGGGTCGATCGAGATACCGTCAATCCAGGTGTCTTTATCGCCATCTTCCTAGTCATCATCTGCGTTATCAACTACTTTGGTATTCGATTCTTCGGTGAACTCGAATTTTGGCTTTCTTCATTCAAAGTCATCACCATCATCGGCATAATTCTTTTCTCACTGGTTCTCGCTCTTGGTGGTGGTCCAGACCATGACCGAAAGGGTTTCCGATACTGGAGCAACCCTGGGTACGCTTGCAAATCCTCTACATGGTGACATTTTACTGACAAGAAGCAGTGCCTTCAAGCCTTATATCATGACTGGCGACGCTGGACGATTCCTCGGTTTCTGGTCCTGCATGGTCAACGCTACCTTCGCCTACCTCGGAACCGAACTCGTCGGTGTAACAGTCGCAGAGGCCCAGAACCCTCGCAAGACCATCCCCCGCGCCATCAAGCTGACCTTTTACCGAATCCTCTTCTTCTACTGTCTTTCCGTCCTCCTCGTCGGTATGATCGTTCCCTACGACTCTGAGAAGCTCGCCTTTGCCAACAAGGCCAAGACCGGTGCTTCTGCTTCTCCCTTTGTCGTCGCTGCCGATGTCGCTGGTGTTGAGATCCTTCCCCACATCATCAACGCCTGTATCTGCGTCTTCGTCTTCTCGGCTTCCAACTCGGATTTGTACATCGCTAGTCGTACACTCTACGGTCTTGCTTCCGATGGCTCCGCTCCTGCTATCTTCAAGAAGACCGACAAGCATGGTGTTCCCATCTACGCCCTTGCCATGTCTGCTTCTTTCTGTCTTCTCGCCTTCATGAACGTCGCGGATGACTCGACAAAGGTCTTCGGCTACTTCGTCAACCTTACTACCATCTTCGGTCTCATGTCCTGGATCTCCATCCTCACAACACACATCTGGTGGTGCCGCGCCAAGAAGGCTCAAGGCATGTCCAACGACATGTTCCCCTACGTCGCCCCCTTCGGCATGTGGGGATCCGTTGGTGCTCTGGCCATGTGCATTCTCATTGCCCTCACCAAGAACTACGACGTCTTTGTCCGCGACACGGACACCGGTAAGATCTTTGGCGGCGAGAAGTACAAGACCTTCATCACCGGTTACTTGGGTATTCCCGTTTACCTGATCCTAATCTTTGGCCACAAGATGTGGACCAAGTCTCGTGGTGTTAAGCCTCATGAGGCTGACTTCTACACCGGCAAGGATGTTATTGATCGTGAAGAGGAGGAGTTCCTTGCTGCTCAGGCTGCTAAGCGCGAGGCTGAGGGCCCTAACCGTGGTGGATGGTTCTACAAGACCTTTGTTTCTTGGCTGTTTTAAGCGTGTAGATATACATGGTGTTTTGTTTGGAGGCATAAGATGCCCGTTCGAGGGCTACGAGTGTATGTAGTCAAGATTATCACGAATCTAGCACATTCTTACCAATCCTTTACATGTTATGGTTATAGCAAAATGTGAATTGGGAGGTAGAAACGGAGCAGAAATCTAGTAACATTATTAAGGAGAGTCTAAGAAGGTATCTAAACTCGCGACCCCAGGGCATCATACAGTAAAAGTACTCCATTAACTCAATCTCGTGTAAGCATCGAACATGTCTCTCGCTGAGAATCGTAAGTAGTTCATAAGAATATTCTGCATACCAAACCACGATACCCTTCCCCAGCAATACCAGATTAGAAGAGAGACTTGAGCCACTCAGCAGTTCTCTTGTAGGTTCCATAGCTTGAGTACTTCTTGTAGTTGTAGCTTCCTGAAGGACTATTAGTATAGGGCAGATGGGTGGTAGAGGGGTTTCACTAACCGTAGTTGCTGTACGTCTTGGGGTAGGATCCTTGAATCTAGTTAGTACTGAAGTGTGGAGTAGGGACTCATGTGACAAACCGTAGTTGGAGTATGTCTTGGGGTAGCTTCCTGCGAAAACAATCAGAACTAGAGTTCTCATCGCAAGATTGGAGATACGTACCGTAAGTTCCATAGCCTGCGGCCTCTCGCTTCTCAACTCCTTCATCACGCTTATTGTACTTTCCATAGCTACCGTACTTCTTGTAGTTGTAGCTACCTGCATGTAGGTTAACACCTTGAGTCTTAGTCTTGGAGTAGATGGCATTACATACCATAGTTGCTGTACGACTTGGGAGGGTATTTTCCTAGGAAATATTTAGTATAAGGGACTCGGCAGTAATGAACATTACCCACCGTAGCCGCTGTAGCTAGCAGGCTCGGGCTCAGGCTCGGCCTCTCGCTTCTCTACTACCTCATCACGCTTATTGTATTTCCCATAGTTGGAGTACTTTTTGTAGTTGTAGCTACCTGTATATAAGTTAACACCTTTAGTCTCAGGTTAGATGGTGTTGCATACCATAGCCGCTGTACGACTTAGGAGGGTATTTTCCTGTCAGAGTATCAGTGAAGTACTCGAATTATTTCCGAGTTACCACCTACCATAGCCCGAGTATGAAGCGGGCTCTGGGACAGGTTCAGGAGCAGCAACTGGGGCAGCGATAACACCCACAGCAAGAGCGACAAGAGAAAGAATGGAGAACTTCATGTTGATGTTTCAAAGAGACTAAAGTGTATGAATCGTGTATGAGAGTGTCAAGTTGCGAGGCTGAAAGATGGTGTGAGAAGGTTGGTAAAGAGTACCTTCAGCTTTGGAGGGAACTCCAGCTTTATGGATGACGATCGATGCTGAGCTACTGCACAAGCTCATCCTCATGATCATCTTGACGAACCTTCCTTCTCTCGAACAAGCCACTCTGAAGCATCTTCCGCATGGGAAGCTCGACCTCTCGAAGCTGAAGCTTGCCCCCAATAGCTTAGACGACAGCCTCGGCTTAAGCGGCACGCTCATGTAACTTCTCAAGAAGTTGGCTTACCGCTAATACTTGTGAAGCCTAAGGCAGAGAGCCACCTCGTATCACGCTCAACGTTAAGCCAAGTCAGTCTTGAGACGGCTGAAGATACAAGCGAGTGTAGGGGATCACCATCTGAGAAGGTTGTCCATTGGAGGCTAACAAGCCATGATGTTACTTTTATGCAGTTTGCTAAGAAACCTTCCTCATCACAGCTTCATCTCCACCTAACTAGCTCCGGCTATGAGAGATACCGTCTAGGCGATCGTGTAAGCATGCTCTAGAACGGCCTTGTGAAGGTTGAAGCCCAGCGGATTGCCTCTTCGGGATCAGCCACCATCTTGTTAGTCGGCGAAGATCATATGCGGCTAATGCACGTTGGGGAAACCGGGCTTTTCTTATGGCATTCTTCATGGACGTAAATAGCACAATAAACTTTCATCTGTCTGTGTCAGACGTGCATAAGATCGATAGTCTGACTATCTTCCGAAAATGATGATGTATTCGACGACATGGGAATAAGACTACGACGTCTTTCATCAGAGATTATACTACGGATATACGGCTCTTCTCGTATAGAAATGCAAACCATTTAGATATATGAGGTCATTGTCAATTGCCGATGCGGGGGATCTGACCTAGGGTCGGTTAACTAACCCAGAAACACATGTCAGCCCCAGCATTCCATTCCCAAGTCTAGCTCTCGAGCCAAAAACACCACAAATCTTCTTCACCAAAGTAGCCCTAAGAAAGCCATTGTGGCTTTCAGCTGAAAAATCCTGTTGGTTCAATTCCACGCTTGCCTCAGTTGCAAGAACCCAGTCGCCATTGCCCTGGTAGTCAGACTCATAACTCCTACAAGCACTTGTCAGGTTCCTTTTCCTGCATTAGTAGATGTAACGTCTTATCCAAGACGAGGCACGGTCGAAAGCGGTATCAGCCTTCTTCTGCGACGCCATCACGATATGCACTATGTCGCTGTAAGTAAGATCGTCTTTAAGTGATTGGTGCCCGCCTCGCCTATGTCGTGTTTGTTGGTTAGACCACTCGATCAGCAGCTATCGTAAGAGCTATCACAAAGCCTCGTTCAGACCATCTCTTGGCTAGGCTTGTGAATATCTCATTAAGCACTTGGAGAGTCTGCCCCGGCTGAATCGGCAGTGGGATTTGGGTTGGCACTATGAGTGTCAGCCGCTCAATGTCTTGGCCTCAAAGTTTCCCGTTCTAAATTTATACGAGATTTTCTATGCTGGCCTCAATCGATTCCTTTTAACAATTCCTTACGGATTAAGCATTTATCTTCCTCATTCAACTTCTTGTGTCCGAGTTCCTTATCTATCGCCATCTTCAACACCGCAACTATGTCTCCCAAGCCAGAACAAGAATCTGCCTTCTTGAATCCTATGCAAGATCAAGAAGACACAGATGAAGATTCAGAGCCCTACCAATATGTTCCTCCACGAAGACGTCGTCGTTGTTCAGCACGTAGATGCTTCACATGGACCATGTCGTTCCTCATGATCATCGTCATCTCAGCACTCACTGGTGCATGGATTGCGATGGCGTATCTTGAGATCGATCAGACATGCGCCATGCATACAACAAAGTGGTGTAAGTCTCAAGATCCCCAAGTTACGAACAGCATCTGACATTTGTTCATTAGCACCTGTCCTCAAAGACATTGCGATCAAGTACGAAGAAACACACTTTGACGGAAACTTCATGGAGGAGAACAAGTTTCGCAAGAATGGCTCCAAGGAAGTGGACAAGGCCTGGGAGTCTTTGGGCGTCGACTGTAAGTGTATACCTCTCAAGGCCTTGCTCGACATTGACTAAACATGTGCAGACCGACCTGGTGTTATCTCTTATGAAGAAGGCATTGCCAGCGGTCTCACTGATGCCCATGTTCAAGTCAGTCCCAAACATGGTGGTGGTTTCATCGTCAATGTCGAGGGAATGCATCATCTTCATTGCCTGGTATGTATGAGCTCTCCATAGGATGGCTACATTTGCTGACTTAATTAGAATCTCGTTCGCAAGAGTCTCTACTTTAATTATGATCATTACAAGCACATGGGTGGGCATGCCTTCGAAAACGAAGGCGAAGTCTTCCGCCTACACGTCAGTGAGTCATAACATCTCTCGCTATCAATTGAGTCTTGATACTAATTATCACAGCACATTGCCTCGACACAATTCGTCAGGTCCTCATGTGTCACGTCGATACTGGCGTTCTAGGACAAGTCTGGTACGATAAGAAGGACCCCAACGCGTTCCCGGACTTCAACACCAAGCATACTTGCAAGAACTACGATGATATCAGAAAGTGGGCAAAGTCACTTCAGGTAAGTTTCATGCTTGAGACTCCAAGGTAGAAGTGTAGCGCTGACTCGAGGAATTAGGCTCCCCCTCCTGAGAAACTACCAGAAGACTTCCTTACTGTTCCGGACTCGGCCCATGTTCTTGAGTTTACACCATAAAGAGGTACATTCCATATGGAATTCAGTTCAGGGTTCGATGTCTTCTTACTATAAACCATTGTGTATTTCTTTTTAGTGCATATGTGGGCCTAGTACACTTGCATAGAGGCTGAGGCCTTCAATATCATGATTCCCAAACCAACATGCTCGTCCTGATTTACTGGTGACGCGCCGTATCTTTCTATGTCTTTTCTAACTCCAACACGATTAACTCATCTCCGGTTTCTCGGTACTTGGCGCATTGTCGCCTGTTAGTGGAACGTTATACTTCGGCACGTTCTGCAAGCGGATGCGAATCTCCTCAGAAATGGGACTTTCCGCCCTCCAGCCGCACATTACGGCAAATCATAAGCACTATTGAATATGAATTTCTCGGTTCCCAGGGTCCGTCCTGGCAGCTGCTCTGCCGTGCCGGTTCGGCCGGAAACGGGTTCGTTGATGGGCGTGTTAGCCCGCATTCCAGTCATCATTGAGCATCAGTCAAAATCTGGGGAATAATTGAGGTCAATCTTTAATTGTTCATTTGTAACTAGATTAAACGAATGTCCTTGTAGTTTCCTCCAAGATAGTAATGAGCGTGTCAGTTATTTAGACTTGTCGTAGTGTATTGCTCTGGGCGATACCACCAAGCTCTTAAGCCTTGGCCTGAGCAGCCTCAGCCTGAAGACGGTGGAAGCCACCAGATGCAGCAACATCCTTCTGCAACTGAGCAATACGCTTCTGGTCACCAGTAGGATCACTAGACTCTCCAGAAAGAGTCCACTCAAGGTACGAGTTGGTGTAGTTGGGCTCAAAGCTCTCGTCAAGTACACCAAGACGCTTTCCGTACTTGGTAACCTTCTCCCAGTCACGCTTCACGTTCTTGAGATCCTTGCTAAAGTAGGCAAAGCTGCGCTCAAAGATCTTACGGTTCAACTCGGTGCCCATAACGGGCTTGAAGTCGACGTACTCGGCCCAGGCTTTCTCGGGCTCGGAGAGAACGAAGTCGGTAGCCTTCTTGACGGCGCGCATGAATGAGCGGACCTTTTCGGGGTTTTCGGCCAGGAAGGTCTCGTTGCCGATGTAGAGGATTGTGCAGAAGCAGCAGCATCCAAGTTCAGCGAGTTCATCGATACGAAGCATCTGGACGTCATCCTTAGGACGACCCTGGCCAGCGAGCCATTCCTCGAGCTCAACCATCTGGACATTCTCGAGACCAATACCGGCATCGATCTCACCCTTGATGATGGCCTTGGAGACGTTCATACCGCAGCGCACAGCAGTATAGTCATCGGGAGTCATGCCATAGTGCGAGGTGAGTTCGTCGATCTGGATCTTGCCAAACTCGCCGACGTAGCCAATGCGCTTGCCCTTGAGGGTGCGGAAGTCGGTGGTGATGCCCGAGTCCTTGAGGTAGACAACGCCAGTGAAGGGCTCGTCGAGAAGACTGCCGATGGACTGGACGGGGAAGTTTCGAGCCTTGGCGGCGAGAGTGTGAATCATGGCCTTGAAGCCAAGGTCGACCTTTCCAGTGCCGATGATCTCAGTGACATCCTAGTCAAGTCAGTATCTCTACCCCGAATCACTGTCGAGAGGACCACTTACACTAGGATCATTGGGCTCCAGGAGAGCAACCTTGATTCCCTCCTCCTTGAAGTATCCCTTCGCCTGAGCTAGGTACAGCGGCGCGTGGTAAGGCGTAGCGTGCCTAAACATCGTTAACTGCATATTCTCATGCTAAAGCCCAAGTCAGTGGTACCAGTTGGTAAGGAAAGTGATCTTGTCAGTCGACATTTTGAAAGATCAAGTTGTTTACTGTTATGGTTAGTTCCCCGGTCACCCGGAAGATAGGGGGAGGGTAAGAAGCATGTCCTTTCGCTGGTATTATCCAGATCAAGTTCGCCGGTATTTCTCAGATCAACTGCCCTGCTCTGCCCGTACTCAAGATTCACGTTCATCACGAGTGTGATTAAGGTTGGTCTAGAGGGGAGGTACAGAGCATAGACAGTTGAACACCCGGATGCGTTCTTTAAACGTTACCTTGATACATGGTAATAATTGCGAGAGCCATTGCTCCTTATTCGTGCGTTATCACATCGTACCGAAAGGTGTAGGTTTCGAGAGTTAAACAAAGGTAGCTGAGATACAGATGATCGTGAGCAATTGAGTTGTTGAAGAAAGACGAGTCAAAGGTCAGTCAGAGGAAGTCGTCTTTGATATAGCAGTGCCGAATCCCTTCAACAACCCCTCAGCGGGGTCGTTGGGATTGCGACTCTCTTTCAACGTCATCGCGCTGAGAGGATATACGGTCTCATTGGTTATCGGTTATAAATGGTGAGGGAATATGGTTACAAATGGCTCATTGGACATGATAAAAAGCTCAGGAATGCTTCAGAATTCGGCTTAACAGGCCGAGTCGTGGGGTCTTGGTGCAGTAGTGCCAACATCCTGCAGATGATTCACATGATAATGATGATATGACCATGAACTAAGTCTGTGAATGGAATCAAGTGTAGCAAAAAGGACTAGAAACAAATATCTTCAGCTAAAGACCATCAATTGAAGTGACTGTAATGCGTGTTGTGGAAGAAACACCAAATTGAGGTTCGTGTTTAGGGTAACTCAGTCGACGTGAAGGTTCACAATCCATCTCGTGATTCCTTCAGACAACCATGATGCCACAAAACTCCAAGATCAGAGGCCTATCTTCTGCTGTAAAATCTGCAGTCTTGACCAAGATATCGCTTAAAAGTTGCCAACAACTTTGCAGATGATCTGATGATAGTGATGCAGAAGTCAAAGAACCTGTCGTTCCGATAGCATGATGCTCATTATAGCCGCCGGCAAACCCGCTGTGCTGCAGAAAACTGCCGAGTCTAACACACGCGGCTTGAAGAATACTTGCCGTTGGATGGTTGAATCGAGATCCACACACTCTTTACGGTTAAACATGCTGCGGTGGTGGTTTCGAAAGAAAAAGCACCAAGGAGAGTCCAGATCTCGATATCTACAGCCACCAGCGGAAGGAAATTTCAGAGGAAATTAGCTTTGTATGCCCATGTGCAGCGGTAGCTTCCATTAGCTCCTTGTCAAAACTTTCACAACGCCGTGCTCGTGTCCGTCTGTACCTGTTAGGCTACCGTTAACAAGGCTGAAGAGCCGCGTAGCGTGAACGAAACAAATGTCTCATCAAATCGATAAGATTGACCCAAGCTTCCAAGCTTGAACCATATTGTCATTATCTGATTGGCTCGGGGAACAAATTCCGAGCTGAACACAGCTGGGGGAGAGCTTGTATTTCCCCTGAGATGAGGGAGAGCTTTCTCGGTGTCCCAAATTGGAAATGTAGGGATCCCCAGAACCGCGGATGCTTCCCTTCGGTGTCGGAAAAGCGTAGGTCTTCACGTGGGGGACAAAGACAATCCCAGTTTCTCGTTCCAGACTCAATTTCTGCTCGTGTGCTCATCAAATCCGAGACAATTTCGGTGTCGGTAGATTCCCAAAATAGGCGACCGAGAGAGGTTGCTCGGTGTGAGCCTGTGAGGGAGCTGAGACTGTTTTAGCTCCCCACGCTTTTCCTTTGACATATGCGCGTAAAATATTTCTGATTTCCCCGGTGCTTGGGCCATGTAAGGCCTAAGGGTGTGTTAAGCGCATAGAATTTGCTTTGAGGCCTGCTTTGTTCTTTTGTTCCGGTGTCAGTTTTGGATGGGATTGACACGCGAGCTCTTTCTCGTTGTAATGCATATCGAGATTCGAAACAATTTAAACTACACGGACCGTCAGTTAAGGTTATAACTGAAAGTTAATTGGATGATGTAGGATGTCTCTAGACGACATGTCGCGTGTGTGTAAGCGGGCGATGCACTTCCTACGACAGTCTCATAAGTTTCCAGATATAGCAACAACACAATGTAACGATATTGATCAACAAGAAATGCAATGCAGATCAATGATGAGGCTGGTGTCGAGGCTGGAAGTTGAGAGGCTGAGACAATCTGAGTCTCTACTGTAACATCAAAGGCGATGACGTCGATCGTCCATTCCAAGATTGGAGAAAGTGCCAACGCAGCACAACGCAGGACTGGAGAATCCCGTGATGATCACTAATAGAGGAGGGGACTATGAACTGTACAGTAATGCAGTACCCACAGCACATCGCACATCGGAGTTGGATCTTGGTAAACGCCGACTTTTGAGAAGCAAAGTCTTTTTGCGCCGGTTCAAAAGACCAAAAAAGAAGACCGACCGGGTGAGTGGCCGAGACAGCCGTAATTACGGCCGGTCGGTGGTTCGGTCGTCAAGCTTCCGCCACTTGCAGCCAGATAGGTTTAGTAAATCTGACCATATTTATTAGTGATGAAGCCGTTACTTTTGAAGAGTACAGAATATAGAATACGTCAATTGATCAACCCAAATATCTTACGTGTATAAATGGGAATAAACTTGGATGCGAAAACTTCGGCCACTGCCGCGTGGTCATGCCAGGGCAAAGCAGCAATGATGCGGAATGGATCTACCATCAACTTTCAGGGACTTATTCCCTGTGGACCGACTGTGCCGAATGCGCCAAGAAGGATGATGATCACTGTGGCGGCTGGATGTTGGAGGTGAGTGTACTTGTGCAGTCTCTGGTTGACAGAATAAACCGCACACTATCTCCATTGGAAGATCAAGTTTTGCTCTACACAAAATATGGATAGTATACTAGGTATGCATCATTGGTTACACTCTGTGGGGAAGCACAGCTCACTTTGATGTCCGAATATCAGTTTCACAACGTTTCATGAAAAGCTGAAGATCTGGCGGTTGAGCGACTCGAAGGCTAAAGCATGATAGATCGACAACAGGGCAGGGCAGGGCAGCAGCCGCGTGTCTGTCACTTCTGTGTCTGTGTATGTCTCACCCGCGCCTCGGCTTGCGTTACCTTCCTCTCTTCGCCTCCAAAAAATTGACATCACATCTCTTCATCTTCTCGAAACCCAACAACCATGTTTCGGGCTTCCATTTTGCATCATCTTCAAACCAACAATCCCATCACTAAAACTAGACCGAACCTTGACCTTCACCGCGTTTGACTTACCCCTCAATAGCTGATGTGTTTGCACTCGAGATCATCACCGCACCAACCTAGTTTAGTTGGCATAACGACTCCGGCTCCCAAGATTGGTGTTGTTCGGGGAGAAAGGGTCATGTGGATCAAGGCGCTTATTGGTTTTCAACTCACCCATACTGTATCCGTAGAGCACACCATCGAAATCTTGGGGCTCCGTGAAACCGATCTACAGAGCGAGGGTGCCTTGGTGAAGACTGCACTTGTTTTTGAGGCACGAAACTCTAAGCAAGCACATCTCATCCGAGTATCCGGAGAGTACTGTAGATTCAAGGCAAAAGATGATGCTATCTGTGTGTTACGTAGAACACAAGATTAAGGTAAGATGAAGTTGCTGGAATATGCTTATGCTGTCATACCTCGACCTTGACTGACGCTCTGAATAATCATGAACCTGGACCAGGGGATAACCTTGCACGGACCTGCCATCCTCCGTCATAGTCGGACAAAGAGAGGGTAAAATTGTATGTGGCTTGGGGCCAACCATGTGGCTCGAGGGCTTCCAGCTGCAGCAGTCTTTAGCGTAGGTACTCTGTAGGCTTCGAGACTCTTGCGTGCTGTTCTAGGCCAAGTTCAACTGTAAACAGCCTATTTTCGATTCGTTTACTGATCCAATGTTGAAATGGAATTTTGTGAGCATGTGAATACCTACCTACAGACTGCATTACATTACACTGCATCGCGATGAGCATCTTGTGGATGTGAACTAAGTACCTTGGCCGACCACGTCGCCTCGTTAACTCTCCATCCCATCCCATCCCATCCCCTCCATCTAAACTTCCCACGGCGCGTCGTCTAGGTTGACTCGACTCGTGCTGAAAGAGGGGCAGGCAATGCAATGCAATGCAATGGATAAACTCTGCTGGATATTGATTAAGCATTAAAACTACCGTGCAATGACATCGAGACACCTGGATAGAGTTTCGTAACGCGGGGAGATGGGCCATCCTTGATAGCAAAACGTGTGCAAAAAGTCCATGGAGATTGATATCCAATATGATGGATGTGCAGTACGACAGTGCATAATGGGGAAGACCAGACCCTTGGAGCATTGCGCAATGTAACATGGGGTCAGGTTAGACATGACAACTCAAGATCGACTTTACTGTAGCAGAAACCGACATCAGACTGGACTCGTGAGAGAATAGATACCTCTCCAATATTCGGAGATTGTTAATACAGCACAGTCAGCAGAGTTCCATTCTACCTGTATCTCCGCCCCGAGCGGCCTTTTCGCTTCGCTTCAGTGGAGTTTAGATGGTTCGGTTCACTGGTTCAGGACAGAAAAGGTGAAAAAAGGTCCCCCGTCCGCGTCGCGGGGCACCACAAATCTCCCCCGACACACCTCTTCTAACCCCAGAACAGTCTAGAGGCAATACTTTGCCCCTTGTAAGCCAATCACAGATACCGTCATCGTCCCAGTTCAGTGAACCTCGACACGACCCTTTATTCTGTCGCCCCCATCTTGGCCGAGTCACTCACTCACTCACTGCTCTTGCTCTTTTACTTAAGCCATCAGCCATCACCACCAGATTTTTCTCTCCCTTCCAACCACCACCACGCAGTCGATATCCTTGCTCTAGGTCAGGTCAGGTCAGGTCAGGTCAGATCAGATCAGTCACCAGGTCATACCAACAGAGAGAGCCTGCATAATACAATACAGTTCGGTATCCATTCGTCTACTTGAACCGTACCGTCAATCCCTGCTCCCCCCATCCATCGCAGTCGGGACTTTACTATTACTGCATCTCGGTGGACCCTTGTCGCTGTCTTGCTTCAAGACAGCCTTGCCTTGTCTCTCACCAACATCCATCCCATCCCATCATCCTCCACCATCTTTTTTTTGTCTCTCGCCCCATTCATTCTTCCCATTTATCACATCCTCCCGCTTCCGCTCCCGCTTCCTACTTGTCCTTTCTCCTTGACCGAGCTTCCTGTCAAAAACCTATTGGAAACCTGCCTCACCCCCCACGCTTCGCTTCTACCTTGAAGCTGAGACATACTTGGGTCAGAGCGGACCTTGAATGAAGTACTTCAACTACCTCTCACTGTCGCCAACATGAGTTCCAAAACCTTGTAGCCGAGTTGCCCACGCGAGCTTCCGAATTCAGGGTTTGCATCTTCAACCTGCAATTCTAACTCTACCTTCGACCAAGAAAAAGTCTATTTGCCTTTTTAAGACTCAACTCGCTCCACGATACCTTCACATCAATCTTCTCACACACATCGGCTACTTCCGACCTATACGCCTAGTACATCTACTACTACTTTACGTTCACCACTTCAACCTCTACGCACCGCGCTTACCACAACGAACCTCAAGTCATCAATCTTCTTCAAGATCGTCAAAATGATCAATAGCATGGCTTCGAAACGGAATTCCCGAGCTTTTGTGGACGAGTCCACACACGTCACAGAAGGCCACACAACACCCAACGGGACACAATTTCGATCAAGACACGGCTCTCGTAGCATTTCCAAGGACGAAGTGAAGCAGGAAATGGAGGAGGCGCTTTCAACTATGAGTCGCACACCAAGCTTCACTGCTGTCGCAATGGAGGCTTCTCTATCAACATCCACAAGTGATAGCGACTCACGCTGTACGTCCTATGCCAACCGAATTTATCATGGAGCCTTTACTGACATGACCACAGCTTCATCTATTTCCCCACCCATGTCCACAGATGGCCGGCCTTTCAACTTCGGAGTTGTTATTCCAGGTGTCTACCGAAGCAGCTTCCCCAAGTCCCACGACTTCGAATACATCAAGGGCTTGGGGCTCAAGACTATTGTGTTAGTAACCTATTCTGATATTCCGTGACTATTGGCTAACCAGGTACAGCACGCTCGTCAAGAAGGATGACCTTGACCACGACCTCGAGACTTTCATTACTCGCGAGGGCATTCGACAAGTTGTTTTCAACATGAAGGGTACCAAGAAGGAGGCTATTCCATTGGACACGATGAAGGGCATTCTCAACGTCGTTCTCGACAAGTCAAATTACCCCCTGCTGATCCATTGCAACCATGGCAAGCACCGAACAGGATGTGTCGTTGGTGTCGTTCGCAAGATTACTGGCTGGGACGCCGCACGAGTTGTCGCAGAGTACAACACCTACGCTGAGCCCAAGGCTCGAGAGTGCGATGTCACATATCTTGAGGGCTTCGAAGTTTCAAGTCTAGTTCTTGCCAATACACTAGGGCAGCGAGATGTTTGCTCACGATGCGATCGACTCCAATCTCGCACGTTCTTTCGGGCCGTCGTCTTCTCAACCGCCGTCCTGACCTTGTGGTTCCTGTCCGGGTCAAGACTCGGTACAGCTACGGGACTCGACCCTCTCTGATCGGGATAGCCATCACGACACACCGACACAACTATGATCATGTGCTTGATGATAAATCTTATCAAACATAGCTACGAAACACACCTTTCTAAGCACGACATGTTCACCAACCATTTTCCTTACACTTTTATCAACACCTCGATTTCAAGATCAATGGCAACAAAGAGCAATCCAGAAGGTGCTCAAATGTCCGGCGAACTCGAACGAACGAGGTTTCTTTTTCTTTTTACGACTTTTCTATGTACTTTAACGGCATTGCCGTAGAATGGTTTCGGAGACGAATCAAGGGCTGAGAATGTCTTCCGGACTGGCGTTTTACTCTCCGCATAACGGCGAGGAGAGGATAGACTTGGGGCCTGAAAGAATAGAGCCCCCTTTCGATCAAGGAATGATTCGAAAGACAGAACAAAAAAAGAAGAACTTGCGTGGTCTCGTGTTAAGGGGGAAGCAATGGCGTTGGATGGAATACACGGTTTTTACACTGTATTAATAGATTCCTGCTGATGATACCTGGATACCCGGCGTTGGGTTAAGTAGCACAAGACAAAAAAAAGTGTATATGTTCAAGAGTATGACATGATGCTTGATGATCTCAGATCAGTGACTGTGGCCGTGCTATTCCCTTGTGCTTATGTTGTAAGACGTTGCGGATGCTATGTTGACGTTGAAGACAATCACTCAGCCCGATCTCTGCAAGCTGACTCAGGTGATCCCTAGAGATATTAATAAGGATTCTAGATCGTTTGAGGCTGATTGCTCGTATATCTATGTTACATAGACAGCCACAAGTCGTACGGGAATAAATTAAAGTGCTGCCTCTGCTTATATCAACACTGCCTGGCTTATTCTCCTTATCGGACACATACTGACTTGACGCCCGTAGGAACTCGGACCTGCTACTTGGTGTTGATAGTCAGCTCACTGCCGGCACTTGTCCTGAGGAGTCATCGTTGAAGGCATCTCGGGTTGTTTGTTTCTCTCGTGAGCCTTCCTCCAAGGCGCTTTCGATCTCACGAGCTGAACCTTGTGACGATAATGGGGCCAAGGCTTGGAAGCAATTTTGTTGCTACTGAAAATGGATATCACTCATGAGAAGAGACGTAGTGTTAGCAAGTTTGCCTAGGCATTTTGCTTATTGACCTGCTAGAGCTTGTGATATGCTGCTTTGTTCACAGCTAAACTCCAAATCCATCATCATGACACATGTCTCCGTCTACCCGCCCTGCCTGCCGGCACTTTTCGATCAGCCTAAACAGTCCCACGTTGTCTCTAATGCATGCATGCATCAGCCATATCGTACACCCATATCGTACACGTCAAACCACCTGACACTTGCTTCCTTAGTCCCTTCCACCCCAGCGGTTCCTCTCAACCCTCGCCTCGGCATCCTTATCGAAATCTCCATTAGCGTAGACCCATCCTCCCGCAACGCAGTTAGCCGCGCCCAAACCAATGGCGGTGCCACGCACGACACCACGAACTGAGAAGCGGCCGCGGAAGGGCTGACGACGACGTAGGGCTAGAAGCGCGTACAGGCCTGACCAGGCAGCCGTAAGGCCAGCGCTGCCGGTAGGGTAGCCTGAGAGGTTGAGGTAGGATGAGAAGAGCAGCGGAGGGGTGAAGAGGAACAGGGGCAGGGATGGGGGCCGCGCGTGAAGAGCGGTTATGAGGGTTGCTAGAAGGGATGGGGGGAGTGATGCAGCTGTGATAGTGTCAGTTGATGTTTTGTTTCTCTTCGTATTGCGTTTGTTTGAGTCATATGGTGAGTTATGTGATATATTGAAGTTGTATAGACTCGGTTAAGGGTCACGTCAGAGGACTCGACTTACTTCCCCAGTCATTCAGATATCCAAAGATTGACTTGGAAGTGGCAGGAGCCACGGGATTATCGTTTGCCATGATTGATATCGTGCAATTGGCACTGACTCGACGAGCTTAGGTGTACTGCAGTCTGCAGTCGTATGTGATGCTCTTGAAAAAGCTACCCCGGTCAATTTGTGACGTCGTGCATAGCCTTATGACTAAGGCAATATTTCCCGCGTCTACCTAGAATCCCAATTGGCTAACAGAAAAGTTGTCCTCTCAGGCTTGGGGCGTCAAAATAAAGAGCTCTAAGCGATGGTTTAATTCCGCATTAAGCGACCAAAGTATTCCGTCTTTCCTGTCTTTGGTAGTCGATTCTTCTGACACCCTGACTCCCACCCTGGTTGTCGATGCCTCACAACTAAACTTTACCACTAGCTTGGTCAATACCCGAATCCTTCGACGACGTAAGCACCTACATGATACGGGTCTCTCCCTAGCAAAAGAGAAATCCTTCGGAAAATCTTTTGCGAGTTTCTCTATCTGAGACGAGCGGTCAAAGCCGAATTGCATCGGACTGGAACTCAGTCTAGCTCGCTACTCAAAAACACTGCCACAATCGCCCGAAAGAGGTAGGTAGACAAAACATCACATCAGATCTTATTAACGAGAAACAAACGTTCGATAATTCGTGGCTCTGCGTGCACCTTGTCAATCCTTGCAAGGATTGACGGCCCGGTTTAAGCCCAGTTCGTATTCATCTATCTAAGAGAAAGAAAGACAATGTTTATGATGCAGAGAGAAGCCTCTAAAGCGAAAGGAAAGAAATGATTAAAACGTGGGTATAATGAAGAAGCGAAAGACACAAAGGAAAGTTTAATCATACAGTCTCTCGCCTACTGTAGCGCATATTGTCTCGTCCAATGTCATCATGTCGTTAAACGTCAACCTTCAGAATCAGCCTTACCCCAATGATCAGCGTCCACTGGAGTAATATCGCGGATCCTGCGAGTAAACGCTTTGATCATATTCGCCCCAGCTCTCGTTCGAATAGCCTTGACCGTACTGAGCTTGTGCTCCGTACTGAGAGTATGCTGTCGCATCCCACTGCTGTTGGTAGTTGGCGTCATATGCTTGCATGTTGTATTGGTCTCCCGAGGGTCCAGCCGTGGCATAGCCTCCGCTTTGGTCAGCACCAGACAGGAGGTTCAGGTCGAAACCATCCTCTGGGCTGAGCTGTGAGAAGTCGAATTGGCTCAGATGACCTCCAGCTTCCTCTCTGGAAGTTACTATATGGCCTGCGTGGCTGTGGTGCTTGCTCGAGCGCTTAGACGAACTGCCCCCTCGACGAGAGCTTGAGCCTGAGACGCTCTCATCGTCTGTGGACTTGCGATGGCTCTTCTTCTTGGAAGACTTGGAGCCTGAACGGGTGTACTCGCAACGAAGACTGTTGGTGTGACACCGTTCACAGCCGTTCTTGTCTCCACTGCATCGAAGCTATACAAGCGGTAAAGTCAGCAATCAAGGCCCAGTAAAAAGGGTCGACTATGACCCTTGGCAGGGTGAACCCGGCTCAAAGGATGCGCTTCGCTAATCCAAACGCCGGGAACTAGATGGAGGTGTTAGGCATACCTTCTTCTCGTGGCATCTATCGCATGCCTGGTGGGAACTGGAGCGGGCTGTGACAGGGTCGAAGCCGTTGCGAACGCTCTGGACCTCATCTGTCTCAGGATCGTACTTCCAAGTTCCGAACATGGTTTGTGTATCTGTATTTGTATATCTGATTGTCTCTGGTAACCGAAGATATAGTGAGTCTATGTGGTTCATAGAAGGAGAAGCGAGAGTAGAAGACGGAAGTGATAGACAACTAGTGATATAAAAAGATAGTTGAGATATCGACTGTATATGTATACAAAGTATATCAAACTGATACTGGCCTTGTGAGATGTGTGTGACTTGTTTTCTGCCTGACAAGAAGCATCCCGTGGCGACTTATAAGCCCTTGAGTGGGCATCTCTTATGGATCGTGGTCTTATAGGCAACCACGAGCAACCCTTCTAACCTCCTGTCATTTAGAAGATCAAAAGGACCCCATCCTTGATGGACATGAGAACATCGTGCCGAGCCGCACTGCCAGGCTCCCGTTCATGGGATAGGCATAGGCACCATGTAGTTGGCTGACCCCTGTCTTCCCGATCTATGTGATGGTCCGGGACTCCGTCAGAATCCGCCCTAGAGCAACAGGAGGATCCATAGCAGTGCCGGTGGAGGGGGGTGGTTCTTTTGCGTTTGAGTTTGGGATAGAGGAATGAGAAGCTTTACGATCCTGTTTTAGAAGCTAAGCTCTGGGCAGAGAAGGGAGAGGGCTGCCTGATTTTCCGGCAGGATCTCCAGGTAGTAGCCATGGGTCTAAAGTTAGGTTGAGTAGAGTTGGAGTTGAATATGGAGAGCAGAGCATCTTAGCGCGGCGCTTGGGGCCTTGCCTGGTTTGTCTCGTCAAGCGAGACATGATTGGTCCGGTTCATTCAGAGCCGAGGCATTCCTTCGATTCTATGCAGTAGAGAATCCATACATATTCCAAGTTGACATAGACTGCATCACATCACAGAACAGAAGTAGGTGTTCGTAAGTATGTAACAACTTCTATTCGATAGAGAATACAATGCTCAACTGACGGTCTGTGGCTGTGCCGCATACCTAGCCATGGATATCATGATCTAGTATATGTATATAGATATTGATAGTATGATGGTGTAGCACTGCATTGCAGCGGCCCCCAACTTTGGGCGCTTGGTGCTTATACACATATGTACTGCACAGTAAAGCGCAGCACAGCACCGGGCAGCTTGCCACGTCTGGACTATAGCAAAGTTACGTTACCAAACAGGTAATCTCCTTGATATGTGCCTTGCATCCTTTTGATCTACAGTACCACGGCATTGATCAACGGGTTGTTGCTTGTTGCTTCGCATTGTTGGTTGAACTGACCACAACCATGAAACCTCATTTCTGGTGTTGGTTCTTAGTCTCTAACGTGGAGAAGGAAACGAAAAAAAAAGAGGACAACTAAAACAACGCAGTGCCGCAATTTTAGGCAAAAGCCTCCACAAACCGGTAAGAAGAGCCGAAAAGACTGTACTGTACCCTGGAACGTCATTAACATTAATCAACCCCAAGCTTCAAATTTATCGTATCATAATCCTTCAAGACGAACCTACCGGCCGGAGTTGAGTCATTCCGTTGCGGGGCGTTTTTTTATCTGGCTGGGTATGGATACGTAGGTAGGTAATCTCTCTATCTTGTCTCGAGTGGATCGTGTGAGCCGAGGGTAATCCAATTGAATTGACAAGATTGCACTTGCACAGTCCTACTGTTTAAAGTGGTTGCATAAGAGAGAGCAATGGTCAGTCGACGTTCGTTTATGTTTCGCTGGGGGTGGCAGGGCTGTGACAAGTATGTAACTTGAACTATGTGAAGCAGCTAATAATATGATACAATGCTGTAACAAAACTGCACATTGCATTGGGCCGATATTACTTATCAGCCTTGTACGGCACGGCTTACCATCTTAGTGGTGGGATAACGGTGGGTGGTTCGAATTTAGGCAGACTGTGGAGGCTGAGGCTATCATTCTTGGAACCTCCCCTCATCACTTGAGCAATCATGGGGCTCGTCAGAGCAGGCCTCAAGAGTTAGTTAGGTCACCTCGTATATTTTGCTAGAAACAATTGCTTGCTTTCTTGATTGACTGACTGAATGACTTACATACATACCTACCTGCCGGCCATGACTCTTACCTACGGATATGCATATCATATCACAATCCCAATTGCTAACCGGTTTACCCACCCGCCTTTATACAACCTCTATTTCTGCTTTTGGCGATTTACGCCGCCCAATGCACGCTCTTGGTCTCTTTGACCTCTAGAAACTCGGCATGTCGAATCAAATCCTCCATAGCGATATGGTTATCAAGTGTCTGGACTCTCCCATCATCCCAATGCACGATGACCTTGGCATATCTCTTTTCCGGTGCCAAGAACGAGGCAATGCGATCACATGATGCACCGGGATTGAGCGAAATCGGATACGTTGGACCGTTCTCTCGGTTCAATGTGCTTCTGGACTTGTCAACTACCTGAATGAGGTACCTGCCCTCTGGGGTACGTTTGCTGGGTGCGGCGGCCCGCTTGGAAGGCATCCCGGGGTCCTGGTTCCGGTAATGGTTCCGAGAATGATTGTGACTGTGGGCTATGCCTTTGGGATGGGGGCAACATTTACAAGTACACTTCGTGGGATCCATGATTCGATGCTGCCCATTCGACTCGAGGGGCCAGACATAGGTGCCGTATGTAGAAGATCCCCAAGATGGTCGTGATGCCCGGCCACTGTTGAGAAAGGTGTTGATCTCTTCAGTAGTTGATTGGGAGGCCTCACCGTTGTGTTGTGAAGATGCCGGACGAGAAGCATTCCCCCTTCTCGTCTGAGCCTTACCCACTGGACCAGCTCGATCGTCTTGTCTCAAACTGGTTCTTCTCCTAGAGTGGCCCTCTTCGGGATGATGACGTTCTCTTTCTTGCTCATGATGACTTTCTCTCTTGGAAGGAACCTCTGGTCTTGATCGAGAGCGTTCAGTTGTTCTATACCGACCATACTCTCTTCCCGACTCTCTGTCCGAAGGGATTCGTCTGTTACCTGATGAGCGGTCTCCCCTTGTATAATCTGCGTATGAACGTTCCCGCTCTTCTGGACGGGTCTGCCTCTGAGACCGAGAGCGTCCTTTCTTCATGGAAAAACAACTTTCACTCTTCGCATAGGAGGGCGTGCGTGATACTTCCAGCGCACGGTAGTAGGTATCATGAGAGCGGTTGTTGTAAGATTGGCTGTGGTACCTGTGGTCACGGTCTCGTGAGAATGACTGGCTTCGCTTCCTGGCAGCGGCAGCGTCAAGGTCGTAGCGTTGAGATGAGTACGACATGATTTAGTCAGTTGCGTGATAACAGCGGGTATGTACAAGTTTCCTTAAGTGTGAATGCCAATTATTGCTGTATGGTTTCTCCTGTTTCTTCAGTTGTGAGTTTCGATGGTGTTACTTGTGATATTTACTTCAAGAGCATCATGAGCCTGGAGTATAAGTATCAAGTTTGAGAAGAGGGCAAGCCGTGCCCTCTCTGAAACCATTTCCTTCATTCCGAACATTGCCATTGAACAGGAAGTACGAATATCTGGTGTTCTTTGTTCCATTCTTAGAACTGAATGCTGTTCACTCGAACAGCACTCGGTCGAGAGATGCCCCCGGCTGTTCTACATCCTTTTCAGCAATGGTCGAACCGTGCCGCAGAGGTATCCCTGTCACAGAGTTGTCAAAGAAATTGAGGTTCCACGTCTTTATGGAACCCGTTTCTGTTCAGTTGGTTGTTTGTTGTTCAGGTTGAAGCTGGGCAACTAAGCCTTTTGAGTTTGAACAAGACGAGTCCCAAGACGGCAGGCGGTTGAGTTTGATTAGATTATGAACCCGACCCTAGGTGCTAACTAACATAGAAACAGTGGGAAGTCGGAAGAATGAATGGCGCAATGAGGCTCGGGTGCCTAGGAGGACCCGATGATGTGTTTTAGGGGCTCTGACAGAGATAACGTCCCCTAAAATCGAGAATCTGACGCAGATAACCAATGGCCTGTCTCGACTTGTCTGGATGCAGTCTTCCCCACAGTGGCCAAAGGGGGCTAAGGCTAAGGTGAGGTGCGGCAAAAGCCACAGTCCACTCTCCAAAAGGCCAGCAAAGACATCCCCATTCCATTTCATCCCGCACTCTGTTTAATCTTTGCTCTGTTTCCATTCAACTCAACCCCAACTTTTGGCATTGCCTCATTTCCTTGCTTGTGCATCCCGATCCTTCTTCACCGGTACCTTTAAAGCATTAATCAAAATGGCTCTCTCTCCCCAGATGTAAGTATTTCCTCTCGCGACAGCTCGTCGCAAAGCTCTTGGTGGCGCAACTGCGCAGAGAGAGGGACAATTGGCAACATGAAGCTGACACATTTTGCGATAGCACCAACCTGGTCATCATCCTGGGTATGATGCAGGTTTCCAAGCGCGTGCCTTTTGACGATCCTTTTGTGCTCAACGTTGTCCGCGCTGTCTACCTTGCCAGCAACGTCATTATTGCTGCTCTGTACTTCTACACCCAGCTGAAGATCAACAAGAAGAAGGGTACGATAAACTTTTCGTAGCCTCACGAGGCAATCATGACAAGCTTAATGCTAACTAAAACCTTCCAGACCTTACCACCCTCAAGTATGTTGAGCCCGCCCCCATGGGCTCCTCCGAGGAGGGCAAGCTCGTCACCACCACCATCCACGCCTACGACAACGAGCAGATCCGCACCGCTTTCCGTGGCCAGGCTATGGGTATGGCCATGATGGCTTTCATGCACTTGTACATGAACTACACCAACCCTCTTCTCATCCAGAGCATCATCCCTCTCAAGAGCGCTTTCGAGAACAACATGGTCAAGATCCACATCTTTGGCCAGCCTGCCTCCGGTGACCTCAAGCGTCCTTTCAAGCAGGCTGCTGGTTTCATGAGCGCCATGCAGGGTGGCCCCGCCCAGAGCGACAAGAAGGCCGTTGAGGCTGCTGAGCGCGCTGGCCGTGGTGGTGCCAAGGAGGAGTAATCTGTTGTCACCGAAGGGATGATTTCAGACTGTAGATCGGGTTAGGTCTTGAGCTACGGTTTCAATAGACTTTAATTGTATTATAGTACACACAGATGTTGCATTTGTGGTGTGGCGAATAAAATTAGGATCTTGAGTAATTGGAAATGACTTGCAATGTGTACGAGTTGGATACCTCTATGATAAAACTCGTGCTCGCTTTTCTGGGAAAACACCGCATTATTGTCTGCATTGAACTCAGCATGAACCGGAGTCACGTTTTCTCGTGTTAGTTGGTGACATAATTCGGATTTCTAGATCGCGACAATCCCGCCCCTCCGCCACATATCGCCGTCATACCGGAGTACCTGAAGACCCTGATTTTCCTCCTACATTCTCTTTCTCCAACTTACAATCTGCTGCAAAACTCTCGCTAAACCTTACAACTGTGCCTTGAAACTCGTCATCCACCCTCCAGCTCGTTTCGTGACATTTCGCAATCGTCAATTCCGTCATGGAGCGACCTTCTACACCACCTCGGGCAACGAAGCCTGCACCGCTTATTAGTCCTCCTACGCCAGAAGTCACAAAGCGCATAGTACGTTAATGCGAGAAGATGATATCATAATTTGTCGGTTTGTTGACCGTTGCCTAGGAAGAAAATCGACTCCGCGCAAAGGCGATCCGGGATCAGCGTGAAGCTGAACAACGAGCGACCGGCACCGTACCCGAGATTCCCAAAAGCTCCGGCGGCTTTGTACCAACAGAAGATGTCTACATTTCGAAGACGGCTAACGGAAAGCGACCATACAGCTCCATTTCGACAACAGAGACTAAGGGAACAAATCGAGATGGACGCAACAAGGGAGATGAAGAGTCGCTTAAGCCTGCGAAGAAGTTCACGAAGTTTGTCGACTATAATATGAGCACCATGACAGATACCAAAGGTGGTTTCTTGTCAACGGAAGATGATCCTCATAACTTCGCCCTTGGTGGAAAGAAGCCTGGACAGACGGATGCAGACCAGAGACCGAAGCACATGACAGTTCAGGAATGGGAGCGACTACAGCTGATACGGAACCTGAAGCGAACAAAGGCAGGACCTTTTGAGCCGGGTCTCAGTGTTCTGGCGGATGAAGAGACACGGAAGAAATGCAGGGATTGCAAGAGCTTGGAAATCGACTTTGTCTGGGAGGAGGTTTTCCACCTTTGCGTCTGCAATAAGTGCAAGGAGAAATATCCAGAGAAGTACTCGCTATTGACAAAAACTGAGTGCAAAGAAGACTACTTGCTTACAGACCGTGAGTTGTGCCACCAGGAATTGGGTTTGCCATCACTAACATATAATAGCCGAGCTACGAGACCCTGAACTATTACCCCATCTTAATAAGCCAAACCCTCACAAATCTCACTGGCACGACATGATGCTGTTCCTTAGATGTCAAGTGGAAGAGTATGCGATCAAGACGAAATGGGGTTCAGCGGAGGCATTGGATGAGGAATTCGAAAAGCGTGAGGCGCAAAAGAAGGCTCGCAAGGAAGCCAAATTCAAGGAGAAGCTGCTGGACTTGAAGAAAAAGACAAGGACGGACGCCTTCCGCAGACAAGCAGGCAATCTAAGCAAATCAGGAGCAAGCAAGTTTGGAGATACGATAGGGGGCGGAAAGCACGTACATGAGTGGGGAAGAACTGTGGAAAACGAGGACGGTATGACAGTTAAGACATGTGTTGATTGTGGCATGGAAGTTGAGGAAATGGAGTTTTGAGACAATGATATCTAGCGTACATACTGCTTTGTTTGGCAGGTGGGGGTTGGAGTTTGGACCTTTACTGATAGATTTAATTAGAGTGCTATGTCTAGCCTCGCCAGTCAGATTCGAGGTTGAAACATGCATGGCAAATATACAATAGCTGGCCAGGTTCACAAACAAGCAATTATCTGGTAGTATCCTTTGTTCCATTTCTGCTACCTGTCATCAAAGAATAGTCCCCTGTAAATGTGTTGGTGATCCCCAGGGGTATATAAAAGTTGATGCCTGGCAGCCTCACGCTTCAAATCCCCCAGCTTGCTCAGCCATGATTGGTCAAAATCTCAGCGGCAAAGCAGCGATACAGAGGATAGCGCCAACTAGCAGCGTGGATGTACAGCACAGGACAGCACAACAGATGCACCTCCAAGTACCGGGACTGGCAAGCTTGGTTTTCTTTAGCAGCACAAGACCTGACGTCTACTTTTTTCCGACATACAACCAACATAAAGCAAGACACCATATATCAACCTGACTGTCCTTACAGCTAGTCCGATACCGATTCTCTACCGAGACGATAACACGTGCCAAGGCTCCTAGAATCGTTCCTGCGCAGAGCTTCCAACCTCTCGCTTCGCTTCGTCACATCACATCACAGCCCATCCACTGCACCGAGCTTGTCCGATTTTGAACCGGCACTCGCTCGCCGTCGACGCTCTCTTCCCCATACCGACTCGAACCTCCATGCACCCGTCCAATTGAGAGAGGCGCGCCGCGATGGGCCCAAATGCTGGCAACGGCGTGGGCGGAATGGAAATGGGGCCGATGATGCAGGGCAACGGCTCCAACCTGCCCCAGGCTACCGAATATACCCTTCAGGGCGTTATGCGCTTTCTGCAGACAGAATGGCACCGGCATGAGCGCGATAGGAACTCGTGGGAGATTGAGAAACAGGAGATGAAGGGCCGCATTGCCAACCTTGAGGGGCAAGCGCGGAGGGCCGATGCTACACAGCGCGTGCTGAGGAAGTACGTTACTATGCTGGAGCGCAAGGTTAAGGAGCAGACAGCTCAGCTTCAGGGACAGGAGGCTGTCGATGCGGAAACGGCTGCTAAAAACGACCGGGCTGCTAAGATCCAGGAGAAGCTAAGATGTGAGAAATACTTCTAACATGCCGATATGATATACTGACAATGCCACAGCTTCTTTGGAGGATATGCCTGTTCCCGGCGTCGATGGCGTGAATTACGAGAAGCTCGACCGAGGCGACGAGGAAGCCCAACGACAGGATCTCAAGACCTTCCTCGACCAGTGCCAGTCCGAATTTATGTACCTTATGATTACCCCCGCGAACCCTCAACCTCCTCGAGAGTCTCCTCCACTACCGATTATGGAGGATCTGCGAGAAGTTGAGGCATTTGGCATGCCAGCCCCCCAGCCTATGGAGCGGCAGTTTCAGCTACCTACACGAAACGCCCAGAATCATGTCCAAGAAATGAACTCGAGGATACCTCAGCAGAACCATGTGCCCCATCAGCAAAATCAGCAGCAACACTTTACGCAGAAGCCGCAAGAGATACAGCCTCAGCCTATGGTTCGCTCCCAGGCTGAGCACCCCCCTGTTATGTACCAAAACAACAACGATTGGCCCGCCCCTGTATCCGTAACCTCTCGACCGGTTGAAGAGCATGTCACCCCAGCAAACCATGCAGCGGAAGTTCTAGGTGGCATGGAGGATCCTGCCGAACTTAGGGAGAAGCACTCCGCGCCACCAGAGAGTGACGGATGGGACTTCCCCGAAGGCACATTCCCTGAACCTGGCAATTCCCAATCCAACCAGTCTCAATCGAACAGACCCGACACCGACGCTTTCCCTGCTGCTGACAACTTGCCCAAATCTCCAAGCCGACGAGACAGCTCTCATCGAAGAAAAGGTTCAATGTCTAGACGACGGAGTGCCGATCACGAACTAGCTTTGGCTGCGCAAAAGGCTGAGAGTGGTAATTTCAAGCTCAGATTCGGATTACGCGGCCATCTTGATACTGTCCGAACAATCATATTCTCTGGGGGTGGCAGCCCAGGAGAACCGGAAATCTGCACTGGTGGTGACGATGGTATGATCAAGCGTTTCCACATTCCCAGGTTAGACGGTCATGCTGGAAGTCTTGCGCACACAGCATCAGATCTCGATGTCACGGCCAACTTCACACACCGCGGTCACTCAGGTGCTATCCTTTGCTTGACATCATGGTCTCCTTCACCAAACTTCTCGACAGGAGGTCGCGCAATTGGCGACGGCTGGATATTCTCCGGCGGTCAAGATGCGACTATCAGAGTATGGGAGCGTGGTAGGGTTGATCCCAAGGCGACTCTCGAAGGCCACACAGATGCTGTCTGGGCCATTTGCGTTCTCCCGGCAACTCTTGGTCAAATATTCGGAAGCTCAAGTCCTTACGGTAACACCGATCGCATCTTGGTTGTGTCTGGTGCTGCAGATGGCAGTGTTCGTCTGTGGTCAGTCAGCGCACCTCCTCAGTTGAGCTCGCCACAACCTGGAACGAACCGAGCCATGACTGGCCGTGGAGGTAGAGTCCGCGGTAACTCGATGAGCTCTGGCAGCGCATTCCCAAACACTCCTCAGGCTACTATTGCATCCAACTCACCCTTTAACCATACACTTGTCCACAACATCGCGAGATCAGACGGCTCTACAGCTAGCCCGACGTGCATTACACCTCTGGGCACGACTGGTGAATCTTTTGTTGTCTCATACTCAGATGCCTCGATTATCGTCTACGACACACGTACCGGTGAACAAATCGGCAACATGGATAGCCTTGAGACATACGATCAAACAATTAAGACCAGTGTTAACGCTGTTGTGGCGACAACAATTGGCCTTGACCAAGCTAACCAGAACCACAGTGGTAGCATGAGTGAGGAAGATGCTAGCCCAGGTGCCACTGGAGGTGGACGATCTATGGCTGGCTCAGGCGTGGAGGGCACTATCATCTCTGGTCACGAAGATCGCTTCATTCGGTTCTTCGATGCCAACAGCGGTAAGTGTTTTGAACAGTTACAACAAACAACGACTAATGAACGACCAGGTCAATGTACATACAATATGATTGCCCACCCAGATGCCATCTCCAGTCTATCTCTCAGCCCCGATGGACGTGAACTCGTCAGCGCCGGCCACGATGCCTCGCTTCGCTTCTGGAGTCTTGAAAAGAGAACGTGCACACAAGAAGTGACAAGTCACCGAGTGATGCGTGGCGAAGGCATCTGTGCCTGCGTCTGGAGTCAAGACGGAAAATGGGTTGTCAGCGCCGGCGGTGACGGCGTTGTCAAGGTATTTGCACGATAATGGAATGGAGACGGCTTATGACAAGGCGGATTTTGGTACGGATGGTGCATGTTGCTTGGCGGTTCTGGCAGTTGGATGATGAGATGAAATGGCTTAGCAACGAACGAGCAACCCATATGTGTTATAGTATCTATGTCTGTTTCTTTTTTGGAGGAGAGGGTGCTTTCGCTTATTTAAACTACTCGTCGATACCCGGCATCTAGTGATTTGCTTCTATTTCTATGGCATAATCACGGGGAGTGTATTTTATAGTAAGATAATTTTGGTATTCATGCATTATGTTGATAGAAGGTTCAAAAAATGCAAAAAAGGAAACCTGCGTATCGCAGGTGGCTGGATCTCTCCCGCCGGGAATTGAACCCGGGTCTCAAGCGTGACAAGCTTGCATACTGACCACTATACTACGGAAGATGAACTGGCTGAGCCAATTGTAGCTAGGGAATTGATGACATTTGCTTAGTACTGTGAGTCTATATTCCTTTCGCATCGTCAAGCCAGAATAACTACAAAACTACTCATTATTTCTCTCAAACTTAAATTAATCAAGTTATTCTCTGCATCAGGGATCGCTTTCCTCTACCTACGCATAATGACCAAGTTGCAGTTGCCGTTTACACCCACAGCCACCATATACAAGGGTATAGAACTCTCGTCCCCCCATCGGAAGTCGTCTCGCATGGTTCACTTGAAGGGAGATATGGACAAAAAAGGTATCAAGGGTTTCGACGATTACCTCCCGTATGGCACCATGATTAGTATACTTCCGGTGATGCACAAGACAAATAAGATGCTCATAAATGAGGATCACACCCGAATCCCGTTCCTGCTTGTACAGAGGAGATTCACGACATCAGTGACCGATTATCAGTCCGGCGAACATATTCCTTTGAGGCTTCGAGCTTAAGAATGGTGGAGCTGTGATCAAGGTTCAAATATTGCGTCCATTGGACTCGCAATTTACTGGAGCATCTCACTATTAAGAATTCGAAGTGACATCTCTTTCTGATCCTATGTTACTTTTGCTGGTGAATGACAGGCATAACCGATGCAAGCAATTCCGAATGAGTCAATGTTGGGTGTAAAACATACCATCGCTGCCAATTTGATCAAAGCCTTGACATCGAGTCTCACCCTCAATTGTTCGAGAGCGGCGGCAATGCGTTAAACAGCAAATCTCGCAAGACATATTAACTATTATCAACAGTAGGTAAAGTCCATAACTACCTGACGTTTGCAGAAGGGTTCCCATCACGAACCTGGGGCGGCAGGGAGTCTAGAGGTACCTCTTGTCCTCTCTTTCTCATCTTCCTCCGGTTCCAATAGCACATACAAAAGAGACAGATAAATAAAGCTCCAAAAATAACAGGTAAGCCAATCATCATCATGTTAAGCCAAGGTTGTTGGAAAGGGGTATCATTGATTTCTCTTGCAAATAATGCTTCGCTGGTTATAGGCTGGGGAGCCTCCCGCCCTGGAATTGTCTGTCCGCTGTTTAGTACGGGAGGCTCTGAGGAAAAGGTGACCCTATTAGAAGCATCCCATGTGACAGTCAATGCTTGATGGATCATGAGGGTGCTATCGCTATATGAAGCTGTGGCTGTTGCACCTCCGTCATTTTCTGCGCCCGTTACCCATCGTTCACACTGGCGGAGAGATCTCAATTCATAGCCACTACAACAATCAGCCTATTATTCTATCCTGTATCCAGAGTCTTGTAAATATACAAACCTTGCACAACAAAACGCAGTTGTAGCCACTGCTGAGGAGTGAGTGGCTCAGGTTATGGCATTAAAGTTCCATCCCGCTGGACAAACAGCTGGGTTGATATCTGAAACCAGAATAGGCATAGCAGTAGAGCTACTAGGTCAGGTTATGCTTGTTGTTTTGGATTTGTCTTTGCAGCTGGTGGGTTGTTTGTATGCTGTCGTAAGGGCAATATGAGTACATGCGTTTTCTGTTAAAGATGGCGTTGTGTCGAGATAATGCGGACTCTTTTTTGTTTCGGGGCAAGTGATCATTTATGTATCAGTCCAACAACAACCAACACAACTACCTATTCTAGCAAGTAGTTAAACGGCAGGGGCGTAGACCGGGCTGTCGCCAACCTACCTATCTGTGCCGCTGCAGGGTATCATTGAACCCCCTGCTAGCTTAGTGGTTGTTGGCTCTAAGGTTGTGACAGCCAAATAGAGCCATGCACTAATTACAAGTGCCTTGTATTGTACGCAATGCATGTGCAAGATGAAACTCCGTCAGTGTTTAACCCCCAGTACAAGGCTGGGTTCATCGCAAGAATGGCAAGCTGCATGATGGAAAAGTCGAGAGCAATGGCCGGTGTGGTCACCCATTGAGCAATGTGCATGCCAGACTTTGTCTTCTTTTTCCACGCGTCGATTGTATACTCAGCAGCGTCCTTGGGGTTCGGCTTGTTTGGCCAGAGATCTGTCACACCCATGGCATCATTTCTGTAGATGCCTTCCTTTTCCCAGATCTGGTCTTCCTCCTCGATGTTCTCATCCAGATATTCAGTGTCGAGAAATATGAGAACACATCCTCTCCCGCTGTTCATTCTCATCAAAGTACCAAGTTTGTAGTCGTGGAAGCGCTTCTCATGTTCGAGGCTACCACAGCGATTGTTGATGTCTTTGAGTTTACCAAAAAAACTCGTCCTTTATATCATCCTCCCAGTAGATGGGTCCCCAAGCGGGGGTTTCTCTGAGACCAATCAGGTAACGGAACTTCAATATGATGACTTCGCCAGGGAATTGACTGGTAAAGGCGTTGATTTCATCCACGATGTCGCTGAACTTCGGGCCTGATCCTCCGACCGGACTAGCCCACTGCGGGTTGTTTATGTGCAGAGCATAGAACTCGTACGCGCCACTAGGCTTGTGTACTGAGCCGACTCGAAGATCAAACCAACGTGAGCCGGCCCGCAGCTGGTTATAGAAATGGATGTTTTGAGTCTGCGTATTCTTTCAAGTGCCACCAAAAGCCATAAGGGCACCAGTAATGGTGCTGATGCCAGCGTCGTGAGAACCTGGCATGACGATTTGGTCCAGAGTTCGGCTTTGGATGACGCTTTTGATGTTCTGCATCCATCCTGCGCCACCGTGCACCAAGGATGTGATGTAACCATCCTCATAATCAGCACTGCCTGTGATGACCAGCGTGACGGGGGTTTCAGTCCTAGGACAGTTGTATTCTCGCTCACCAGCGCCCATGCCGCCCAGGTCGAAGACGATACGCTTGGGATAAAGTGACTCGGCGTTATTAGTGACGCGTACCAAGAACTTGTCCTTGGTGCCATCGATGCTGTAGTAGGCCTCTCCTTTGCTGTCAAGCTTGACCGCCGCTGTGCTCGAGTACTCGACAGCGTTCTGGCGTGACTTGCCTGGCGGGATGTCGCCAAAGTCCCAGTTGGTCATCTGGTAGGAATGAGATCCCTCTGAATCATACTTGAATGTGTGTGGAGTGAGGTTCACAATGGTGATGTACTGCCAGCCCTCGATAGTCTTCGACTGGCTTTCGATATGTTTCCGGTCCATGTAATAGCCCACGGGCATGTCCTTGTCGCTGTGTGTCTTGGGGGCTGCTCGGCAAGTGGGATTCTTGTCCTTGTCGTCTTTGCTGTCATCCTTGTCGTCATCCTTATCATCGTCCACGGTCTTCTTTGGCTTCCAGTCAAACGCATTGAGATAGGCGTTTACCGCGCCACCACCAAAGGCGACAAGGTAATCAGCTTTTCCATCGCCGTTGATGTCGGCATAGCGCACAGGGCCTTGGGGACTGACACCGGTAGCGATTGTACCCATGAGAGTCCACTTCCTGCCATTTCCTGAACCACCAATTTTGCCGTTATTGCGATAGGCTTTCGCAGCACCTCCGTCATATTGGACAATGTAGTCGGCTTTTCCATCACCAGTAAGGTCGGCGAACCTGATCTTGCGGCCTGCTTCGCCAACTCCTGTTGCTACAATCTCTCCCTCACCCCAGATCCGCTCCCCATTCTTTGGTGGGACATTCTTGTTATTAAGCCAGCACTTGACAGCTCCACCGTCATAAAGAATAAGAAAGTCGTCGTAGCCGTCTCCATTCAGATCAGCAAATCGGACCTTGCTGCCCGGTTCTCCAACACCAGGCGAGATGGTAATGGCATTGTGCCAGTTGCGTGAGCCGGCGGTAAGGATGTCCTGGGTATTCAAGTATGCTTTGACAGCTCCGCCACCATAAATAACGATATAGTCATCGTAACTGTCACCGTTGATGTCTGCAAACTCTATACGAGCTGACGAGAGGTCCTCATCAAGGCCTGGGGCGATCTCGCCAATTGGATCAAATGACAAGCCCTTGTTGATCCAAGCACGGGCTCGACCCTTTGCATCAACCGAGACAATATCATCTTTGCCATCACCATTTAAGTCTGCAAATTGCATGCTGGAACCTTTGGTACCGACGATACCCAAGTTCTTCCACATACGGATGCTTCCGTCATCAGCAACAGCAAGGAAATCGGCCAGGCCGTCGCCATCCATATCCGCAAAACGTATCATCTTGCCAGTGACGCCTGAGACGCCTGGAGCGATGGTACCAAGATCGTTCCAGTTGCGGCTGCTAGCCCCGTCACTGATGGTATTGCGGAGAGCCTTAACGGCACCACCATCGTAGACAATGAGGTAATCTGCCAAGTCTGTTATTCAAACGTATCAAATAGAGCATAGCCCGTTTCTCGACCTACCAGCCTTTCCGTCTCCATCAAGGTCGCGAATCCGCACACTATTAGCCGGTATACCCGCTGGACCAGGCGCAATAGTCACCGCAGACTCCCAGTTCTTCTTGCTACTGTCTTTGCCATTATTGTGTGTATTGCGAGCCCACTTAACGCTGCCACCAGAATACACAATAACATAATCAGCATAGCCATCACCATCAATATCCTCGAAGTAGACGTTAGCCCTAGATGCCAATCCCGTCGCCCAATTAGCATCAAGGGCTGTAAAGGCCTTTCCATTATTAGTATTCTTCCAAACCTTAGCAGCACCATCTGAGTATAGAACGATCAAATCAGCCTTGCCGTCATTATCAACATCCGCCATACGGACCATATCGCCTTTAACAGATGACCAGTCCGGATTAACCTTTCCAAGGCTTGTCCAAGAGTTAGGCTTGCCTCCGTTGATCCATGCCCGGACCGTACCATCGTTATCGGCGAGGATATAATCAGCGATGCCATCACCATTGAGATCGGCCAAGATCAGTTTATCGCGGCTGCCGTTCTCGGCCGCTGCAGCGACAGGACCTGTTGACTCCCAGGTGGCGAAGCCAGGGAAAACAGTGCCCTTTTTGTCCCAGATGCTACCTTCAATCTTGCCCAGATCGCCTGAGCCCGAGCCCGAGCCAGAGCCGGACCCTGTCCCTATACCTGTGCCAGGAGCATCGCTGTCTATCACCTTGGCTGAGGTTCCAAGAAGCCGCGACTATCAGCTTCCAGGATGGCCTTAAACCAAGCATCGGCCATTTTCTGATAGCCTTTGTCATTTGGATGCTTCAAGTCTGAGAGATCGCCCACGTTGATATCAATAGGAACAGTGAGGATGCGCTTTCCCTGCGTCTGCCTTAACTGTATAAGAGTCTCGATTTGCGCGTTGAAGTTATTGGTATTAGCCTGCATTGCTGGCTTGTTAGCCCAGATAACTGGTGCAGCAAGGATAGTGACCCCAGGGACTTCCTTGAAAATGCCATCAATAATATTCCTGTAGATATCGAGGGCAATATCAAGATCAACATTCTTATCCATGTTATTCGTGCCAGCATGGATAAGAACAATGTTAGGGCGTGCTTTGATAGACAGCTTCCAGTATCCGTTGATATCAGCAAGATACTTTCCACTATGGCCCTCGTGATCGTTGTCAGTCATGCTACCGTCTGTAAGACTGCCGACCATGTCGATACTGAAGTCGCCGTTGGCATGGTTCAAAAGCTTTTGACGAAGTGGTCCCCGGTACCCATTAATGCCACTGGATCCGCTACCTTTGGTGATAGAATCTCCAAGAGGCATGATTCGAAGGTCCGGGAGGGCTACCACTGGCTTCATCGCATTGGATAAAAGCACTATCGCAAAAGCGAACGCTCGCCATGGTGTTCTCAGCGCCATGGCGAAAAGTTAGGTAAGGGGCGATGAAAGAGTGTTTAATGTACTGAAATGAGAGTGATCAAGGATTGTGGAAAGAGAAAGGATGAATAACAGACGGAAGGAGGACAAAAGGAGGGATAGATGTGAAGAATGAGCAAGTCTCAATGAGTGTGTTATACTGATATTCGAGAAAGATTCTAGCCAGAGATGTGGCGAGCGTGCCACAGATGAGCAGAACTTCTAGTGTGAAGAAGCCTTCAAATGATTGGAGAAACGACAGACAAGGGATTCAAGACATGACACTTAAGTAAAACCTATCCATCGAAGAGAGGAAGGTTGCCAACGGGTACTTATAATGTATGCCTTTCCGCAATTTTGACCATATCTGATCTGATCAGAACCAACAGCGTTTTCGTCTCACGAGTTGAGTCTCATTATCGTCCTATCCCGGCCACACAAATAGACCTATCCTCAGTTGCTTTCCAAATTCTTGTTGGTTGTGAAAGATAAAGATCACACCCTGATGCCAGGTAATCTCGCCTGAACGCATCTTGCGGTAGTGCCGAGTATATCTGCATCTTCCTCCCATGATTTTGCTGGGTATGGAGCACTGTCGTGTAAATGTTGACGACCAACAGCATCCACAACAACAGCGACCTGCCCCCTTTGGCTTTTTCCGAAGGTCTGGCCTTCTCATAATAGCAGTGGACGACTACTCCTGACGCTACTCGTGATGTGTTCAGGTTCTGCCAACAAAAAAGACTGTTGGTCCTGACGATTAATGCTGGTAGCCGGGAAGATATCCGTAGGAGGGGTTGTACGGTAGTGATTGCTGAATTCAACCTGATTAAATGCCTCAGTATCATTGACCGGTCTTTATCCAGAGAGATTGGGTGTGTTCTTAACTGCGTGTCTGAGGACCATTTTATTGAGAGAGAACATGTTTAATGTTGGCAATAGGAACAAGCGACCGGCATTGCATTTGAAAATATGGACATAATGTAACGTGGTTGATTGTGCGGGTGGCCGTGTTGGCGAGAACCAGAGTTCAGTTGCTGTGGGCGAATTCTGCTGCAATGAGCCCGAACTTTGACCTACCTAAGTAGGTAGGTAGGTTAACTTTAATGTCGAGATGCCAGCTAGTACTACGTGCTCATCAGTAAATCGACCGGATAAACATCCCGGCCCGAGACCTCCGTTTCGATAGGCTTGCGACACCGTTTTTCTGAGAGCCATGTGATGAAACGGTAGAGATACTTTTGCTTATGCATAACGTTTTGAGTTGATATCTCCGATGCATGGACTAGATGGGTATTTTCCCCAACTTGTCTGAACGATTCTTGAGAACCATTTCGAGCCTGAATTTATGAATAAAGGGTGTATATAAACACAGCAGTTCATTTGTCTGTTCACTAATTCCTGAACTCAAATGCAATCCCTTAAGCTTATTGTCGCCGCTAATGCTCAGTTTGCGCCTTATTTTGTTATTGTTATGTTTACTTGTATTATGTATACGAGACCGGTGTCGTAGGCCTCCAATTCCAACCTCGGAGACATGGGTTGAAAAAATGGGATGTCCTTGAACCAGAGACAAGAACGTTGCAGAAGATTAACCGGCCGAGCCAATTGTAGCGGGGGGTTTGTTGAGGATTGGTTCCCTATCACTACCTAAAGACTCCATGCAAAAGAATGCATAGAAGATATTCGACAACCCATCGAGCCCATCAAGATCTCGGTTATTATGTTCCATGTCGAATGTGTACGAGCTTCTGGTTCGAGGAGTCCGACATATATCTTGATATGCACCAGGACGAAGAAAAATACAAGTCCCTACCTGGGTTCGCAATAAGAGATCTGAGCAGGAGCGCTCTCTGGGCCTGCTAAACCGCATGTTCCTTTGGTAATCGGCGCTGAAATCACAAGAGGAAAGAGTCAAGGACGGCATATATTCCTTCCGCTTTATTCACTGACTGCTCTCCTAGCAGTCAGTGCTATCATCACTACTCGAGTTTCCTCTGTAACTACGAAAGAAGCGGAACATGACATACTCCTAAGAATATGACAAGCATTGATGATGTGGTGGATATTCTTATTAGATTTTGTTAGTTCCTTATCTGTCCTAGTCTGTGCAAAGTACATGTGACCGAGGTTAAACACTATGTCGTTAAAGTTTCATTTTGGCACACAATTCGATTCTGAACCCGGTTTCGAACGAGAGCTGGGGCATAATACCTAGGTACCTTGGGTATGCACCTACCTACCTACCTAGGTAGTAACTATCGCATGGTTCTATGCCTTCGTGCCTACCTTAGTTACTAGTAGGATCACAATGACGCGCGATGGTGTGATGAGCAGTGTCAACTTT
The DNA here is from genome assembly GCA_030777805.1 of Fusarium sp. MBC 364. Classification (NCBI taxonomy): domain Eukaryota; kingdom Fungi; phylum Ascomycota; class Sordariomycetes; order Hypocreales; family Nectriaceae; genus Fusarium; species Fusarium sp. MBC 364. Next base: position 98,459 of record JAPFSC010000092.1, read on the forward strand.
CCCTCTCCTAAAGGGGTCACGATTGCCTTGGTCTACAAAGTGGAAAGTGGAAGATCTATGGGTGGGAGGAGTCGTCAAGCTTTGGTGCTTCAGATGACAGGTAGGAAAGTCAGGACGAAGATAGGCTCTAGGTCGCGTTGAAGTTGAAGTTGCATTTGCAGAGCTGTCTTTGCGATGTGGTCTACGAGAGACACCAGGTCAGCTATCGCCTGATAATTGCTTTCGTAGGATACAGGGTGCCTGAATGGATACTAATAGATGGGAAAGAAAGAATGCTTCCTTGTAGTCCATTCTGATCAAGTGTAGAGTCAAGAGAACCAGCAAAAGACGTTAGAGTCAATCAGTCAAGATAGCAGGAGTAAAGAAGGAACAACCAATTTACCTCCTTTCTTTCCACAAGAGCCCTGCTTCCTCTCTTGTCAGCCAGAGCATCCTCTAGGCAAGGACCACTATCTACCGTGAGGAAACAAATAAAGTGCAATCCCTACTGCGCTCTACCATAAAACTCCTTTCCACTTCCAGTTCTGTTCCCTTATTCTTGTTCTTCTTCTTCATCATCTTCTCCATCCTCACCACCGTCACCGTCACCATTGCCATCACCATCGTGACCATCACTACCGTCGTCTTCATGCTCTCAAACCGCCCCAAGACACCAGTCGTCTACTATTCCTGCTAACCCCTTTTCCCTTCACAAGCATTCATTGACCCCATCTTCCCAACTCTGCTCCGTCATGCCGGTCATCTTGCCTTGCTTTCTCTTGTATTTGTTCTCTGCGACCCCGTCTTACTAATATCATCTCAGAGGATTATGCTGTTGCTTCATCGTCAAGCCTCGGCTCGGTTCGATATACGCAGCTGTGTCTCATCACCGATGACTTCTCATCCAAGGTAAGAACTTCCTTGGTGAGCCGGGCGGATCTTCGGTGAAGATACTGCTAATCTAATGAGCGCCGCCTATTACTTCTCTTGTGGCGCGCGCAGTGATCTCAAGTGTTATCCTACTGAGGGGTGAAGCTTTGGGGAGAGGAAGTCGGGTACTTTTTTTTTTTTCCTTTTGGGTTTTACTTGTCACCGCATCTACTTATCCGACCCATGACATACACGTGAGGCTAACAAAAGGAAAAATGCTTTTAGGTTTCGATCCTTCGCTGTCGACTCTTCTACTTCTAACTCCCTCGCTTCCGATGACGATGCCTTCAGAACTCCAGGTCAGGGAGTGGGACCAGGCCTTTGTCGAGGAATAATTCCCTTCAGAAGAAGCGGTAGCGATAGAGGGGGAGAGAGGGCGCCATGGGTTGGTCTGGATCTTGGTGATAGAAGGAATGGTGCAATGGAGATGTACTCTATATTAGACTTCACTCAACACTGTGTTAGACTTCAATGTCAGTGGATGATTGATTGTTCGTTTTTCTATTCTTGTTCCATTCGATTCCATGTCTCCACTTGATTCGATAGCCAAGTTATATTCCATGGATATGTAGGTGTCTAGAACCACATCCTTACCAACGCATAACCCACGCAGATGAAGCGCCTCTGAAGTGTGTTCCTATGCTCTGTCAAGCAGCAAAGCCTTTCCAAATTTCACATTGAGGCCACCGCATACGACAGTGCTAAACAATTTCTATGAATACCTTCGTTCCCATCTCAGCTTTGGGCCAGTCACTTCCGTCGTCAAAGCAATCCTTCCAACCTCTCGCTCAGGATAAACATCACAAATTCGAACCCTGATATTCTTAACCGTTTCAAGTTGATCGGAACCGCTCTTCCCGCTTCCGTTTTGGGGTATATCAAGATACGGAGAATCCCTTGTAAAACCAGCAATGTTATCCAGAAAGTCGGGGGCCCTGATAAGTTGACGAATAATGATGTTGGCAACGGCGCAAATCATCAATATCACAGTCGAAACTATTGTTGTGATAAACCACGGTTTCCTCAAGGCGTAGGTGTCCCTGTCGAATTCTGTCCAAGATGCAGTGGTATTCTGCCAACGTACTTGGTCTGCGGATGACCCCTTCCCACCAGTCAACACATTTACCTCAAACGTGGACATAACAACGGTGTTTAGTGCAGTTGCAAGTCTTCTTCCTAGAATCTCTGGTGGGAGAGAGGCAAAACATTGGGGTTGGTTCGTCGTTGTAGGATCGTCCATGTATCTCCCACTACTACGCTGGAATAACCCTAGAGGATCCCTCAGATACGTCTCTAGAATGCTAGATTCTTCCATATGTTGACTTGCGCCAATGAATGGCAGTTCCCATAGAATTCTTTGAGATAACCTGAAGTTGGAGAGTGCTGTCAAGTTGCCCTTGATCGGATACGAAGGCATATGCCGAACCCGATTGGCCTGACATACTAAATCTGCATCGACTGCCAATCTGTTGCAAATGACTTCCATATCAATATATGACGTGCTGATGTCACAGACTGTAAGCATCGGAGTATATTCTGTGTCCCAATGACATTGGCCTCCCATTACAAGTTGCAATTTAGACTGTGGCTCAAAATCCGTTAGCCAATTGACATGCTCGATAGTTGCTGAATTGTTCGGAAAATCGAACCAGATGTTCGGCCTTCCCATATTCCCTGCCATACCACCCGAGTATTGATCTTTCAAAGGAACATTAAGACTGGTGTTGTGGAGTGTTAGTGCTGTCGAGCCGTTGCTGACCCATTCACTTCCATTGAAGGTTCTCCCACATGAGAGGGTCATATAATGGAAATGAACTGTCATGGTCGAGTTTCCTGGCCTTTCAAAGGAGCCATTTCTGATGGGGAGTCCTATCAGTGAAGCATAAGGGACGATTTCATCCTTAGGAACGGCTATCCAAACATTTGGATCATCGCTCCTATATCCTGGCAATAGTTCAATGAAAGGGATACGGACGTTTCGCCAGAGATCTCTGCGTCCACTGCGCGAAGCTTCCCACTTCCCTCCAAGGTCAGCGATGGTATCGTTGTAGTAAGGGCTGCTACTATTGGCATGAGAGACTAGAATATCCTGTGTTGAGAATGAGGTAGAAATGATGGTTTTCATAACAGAAATAAGGGATACCATGGAAGATGCACCAGAAAACACGCTGGCTCCGAGGCGATAATAATTGTAGATCTCGCTTTTGTTATTGCCAAGATAGTATGTTGCCTGTGGTTCTTTCCATATAGGGTTCTGCTGGAGATGCAATGAACGGAGGGCGGCTTGACCTCCTAAAGGGCTAAGGGACCAGACTATAAGAATAATTATAGTCCAGCTACCAATCCAACCCATGGTTGTAAAGTTCTTCAGAGCAGATGCTGTGGTCTGACTAGTCAATAGGAATCCGAGAGAGCCTAACGTCGATCCTCGTTCGGCTCGGAAGAGTGCGATAGTCTTGAGCAGTGGACCAAGTACTGCTGCGAATAAGATCGGCCATAACGTAGAAGCGACACTGACAACCTCGAGTATTGTATCGCCGAAAGAGTTCTGTTTCTTCCCGTGGAGATGAAACATAATGGCGAGGAGAACTATGATCCTGTGAGCCCTTGTACTTGTGTTACTCAGAATCAAGTGGCATACTGGCATAGGCAATTGGAATGATGAGAAGAGGTATAGTGAAACCCACTCTTCTAACCCACGATGGTGAAGATTGCCTAAGTGGTTTTTCCAGTCCTTCGGAGTGAGCGTCAGAGACATTTGCGGATGCCTGTGGTTTCGTTGATGCCACGAGGCTTCGCAACTCCTGTTGCGTGATATCTTTCATGATGAAAGCAAGACACGGCGCTAATGATCTGTGAAAGGTGGAGGAATGCAGAACGTCCAGGTTGACCCTGGATTAAGAGTTTCGAGGACATCCTTTCTTTTAAAGTCTTGATTACAATACACCCCATTAGACCGCAGCCAGTAAATGTTAGGACCTTGATCATAAGTGACAAAAAAGACCTAGCTAAATCTCTCATGACTTTGACCGGTTTGTTTTAGTGGTTCAACGCCTCATGTTTCTGAGACATACATCCAGCTGCATGATTTTCAGTGTTCTATTGGTTGGTCATTTCTGTTTATTTCGCAGCATGCTGAATCTGGCTTAAGTCATGGCCGATGTGTGGCAACCTATGCCTTATTTTGCTCAAGAAAATCACAGCCTGCCTTAGAGCTGAATGCGATGTGCAGGGGTCTTTGAAGACCCAACAGTTTTCACCTCGCTCAACTGAGTGCCTCCAGACTTTGTATACTACCCATTCGAGTCCAACTTGATACAAGTGTAGATATCTATCAGTTCAGGCGGCTGAATTATTTAAATACCGAAATTGAGCAGTCTCAGCCCTACGATGTCAACCTTAAGGGACCTTCGAAAGTCAGTCGATAGCCTAGCTCGTCACGAATCGTCTAATGCATGCATACAGAATCCCACTAAATACGATCATCTGTGCAGAATAAGGATTAGAGCAAGGCTGCAACACCCTTTAGGCTAACTAATCCCTATCCCAGTAGCGAGTCTGACTCCAGCCTGATTTCTAGGTAGCTGTCGGTCTCGAACTATCTAAGTGTTCGTGTGAGAAGATATAGGGTAGGCATATAATCCTTGCCATGATCTTATATGGGATCTATGGCAGTGATTTTCCAACCTTTGGCATGACTTCTGTACTATGCTTTATTTATGGTGAATCTCGACCAGATAATACAGTAGACAGTCTTAATACTGACTTTTGCATAATGCTGGATTGAAGGGAGTCGGCTGAGATCGTATTTCCCCACATCCTAACTCAATAGCTGGAACATCATCCACCTGTTTTAAAGTAGGAGTTATCAGACTTATATAGAGCCATGTTTATGTTAAGCTTAGAAATCAGCGAAGTTGAAAAGCACCGAAATGACAGTTGAGAGATGATTCAATATTATCATGAAAGTAAAAAGACATAATGTCAATCGTTCCAGAGACAGCCAATTCGTCCAAGTCTACACTATCACGGCCATTTATGAACCGACATGCAAAGCAGAGATACCCCGAAAGACCGACATATTAGTCAAAGAACCGGCTTTCGGAGACAGAATTGAATAACGGCTCTCAAAGTCGGCTCTCAATCATAAACGATGGAGTTTCCGCCTAGTGTCAATTGGATCGCCTGTTTAGAGTAAAGGTAAACTGGATCATCAACCCACGAACTGCAAAGATCGCCGCATTGCAACGTCCTCCACAACCCGATGCCGTCACCATACAAGGCTAAGAGCTACCTGCAATTGGTAACCTGTACCGCTTTTTGGAGACGCAGTGGAAGAGCTAAAAGAAAAAGAGTTTAGAGAGTAACCGTTGGAGCTTCCACCCCGCATCTTCCCCAGGATCTTGACCCCATTAAACAGGTTCCAATCGGTCCGAAAGCTGGGGGTCGACTTACACGGCGGAACGGGCAGCGGAATTCGATGAGGGAAGACGGTACACGATGCCGTCTTTGAGGCCAATGTTGGAAAGAATCGATGATGAAGAACCTGGGCTAAAGTGCCATGAACTGACTGGTTAATTTCGTTCCTCATGCTCTCGCCCAATGTCCAGAGGCCTATATATATCGTGACCTTCTCCAAGCAATTTCACTGCCAGTCAAGCGTGCGCCACTCAATTGCCCATCATGACCCTCTCACACGCTGCCATACAACTCCTCTTTGCATCCCTGGCTCTCAGTCAGCAGATCTACTCTGATGTCAAAGGACCTACAGAGCGTCCTCAATGCAAAGCCACAGAGACAAGCGAGCCAAAATACACGTATACACCCTTCAGCTACACTCTTTCCGAGACTGTGAGATACGCCACCTCGGTGCCTTCACCTACCACTACAACTACATACGCCGATCCACCGGAGTCTCTAAGCTCTCTGGTTCCCTTACTGTCTTACACAACATGGGGCAAATGGGATCCCAACGCTACGACCAAAGCCTCAGATACGGATGATCCGTACGGTCAAGCTGCGTGGACTGCTCTATGGGAGCATGCAAACCCTCCCAACTTTACCGAGACGGGCATCTTTAGCACCACAGTTTCGCCCACTCCTATCCCCAGCAGTGAATTAGTTCTTCCACCGCGAGATTACTTTGGCCCTTCGGACTGCTACAATTTCCCAAAGAACTTTAGCTTTGGCGTTGCTAGCTCTGCCAGCCAGATCGAGGGTGCTACTGCGGAGGAGGGCAAGGCGCCGTCTCTCATGGATATCCTGGTTCGGGATAACCGTGCCAAAGACTACGTTACGAATGAGCACTATTACTACTACAAGCAGGATATAGAGCGCGTTGCTGCTATGGGCGCCAAGCACTTCTCGTTTAGTATTGCTTGGACGAGAATCTTGCCTTTCGCGTTGCCTGGTACGCCGGTGAACCAGGAGGGAATTGACCACTACAATGATGTGATCAACTTCATTCTGGAGAAGGGAATGACTCCAGAGGTCACCCTTCTTCATTTCGATACTCCTCTCCAATTCTTTGGCAGCAATCTCACAAAAGCCGCCGACAGACCTGAAATCGGATACACCAACGGCGGCTACCAGAATGAGACTTTCCAGGATGCTTTTGTTCACTATGCAAAGGTGGTCATGAGCCACTACGCTGATCGTGTACCTGTCTGGTTCACCTACAACGAGCCTCTCCTCTACTCATACAATGCCCTCTCGGTATACAATGTCGTCAAGTCTCATGCTAGAGTTTACCACTGGTACAAGGAAGAACTTGGCGGACAGGGCAAGATCGCGCTCAAGTTCAACAACAACTTTGGTGTTCCTCGGGATCCCAAGAGTGAAGCGGATGCCTATGCTGCGGATCACTTCAACTCGATTCAACTCGGTCCATTCTGCAATCCTATCTATCTCGGCAAAGATTACCCTGAATCTTTCAAGAAGACTTTTGATGACTTTGTCCCGCTGAGCGAGGACGATCTCAAGTACATTGGTGGAACAGCAGACTTCTTGGGCATCGACCCTTATACCGCCACAGTTATCGCACCACCAGTACCTGACGACAAAGACAGTATTTTAGAATGCGCATCCAACTCAACCTCTACCTTCCGCCCCTACTGCGTCAACCAAACCACCACGACCGTCAACGGCTGGAACATTGGCTACCGCTCCCAAAGCTACGTCTACATCACGCCCACCTACCTCCGAAGCTACCTGAACTACCTACACAACACATGGAGAACACCCGTGGCCCTCACAGAGTTTGGCTTCCCCGTCTTCGGCGAGGCAGAGAAGGAACTTTCCGACCAGCTGTTCGACTCACCCCGAAGCATCTACTACCTGAGCTTCTTGTCTGAGACACTCAAGGCGATCTGGGAAGATGGTGTTGAGGTTATTGGAGCCTATGCTTGGTCTTTTGCTGATAATTGGGAGTTTGGAGACTATGATGCTCATTTCGGAATTCAGACTGTCAATAGGACGACGCAGGAAAGGAGGTACAAGAAGAGTTTCTTCGATATGGTCGATTTTATGAAGGCACGTGGGGTTGAATAGATATTGAAGGTGTGAGGTGGACATAATGAATAGGTAGCTACATAAATTCTTGACCAAGGTACCTGAATATGAGTCGGTGCTGACATCAAAGTCTCGTCCTTGTCCCTGTGCGAACTCTTTCCACCGTGATTCATTTACTTTTGACATACCTTTAGTCTAAAGAGCAAGAGCCGAGTTCACCCTTCTCCGAGGTTATTGTCTTAATTGACCTTTTTTAGGCAGGTTAAGCTCAACAAGTTCCGACTATAGACAGATCAAGTCCGTAATTGTCTTTGGCTTTATAGTGAGTCATTCGAATAAACTTACTTGCACGCTCAAGGCGATGCAAGTGGAACAGATAAACCTAACACTTGCGTGTGATCAAGCTTAAATTGAAGAAAAAAAACTTATAGTTCAAGACAAAGTAAAATTTCCCCTTACTATATTAAGGGCTCATGGCCTCCTGCTTTCTCCTCTTGCAAACCTGCATCCTACACTCTACATTCTACATCGCTTCGGCCAACTCAGCACATCGCAAACTTGCACTCTGCATCCTACAATCTCGAAAGATACAGCGATTCAATCATTTTAGTACACTGCAAACTCACATCCTACGTCCTACAACTTGCACTCTCTCAGAATACATTGCTTCAACCAATCCGCCACAGCAACATGTCAAACCCACACCATATCGGCTACGTGTATGATCCGTCACGAAATTACCGATTAACCGAAGTAAGTACCCTATGCTATATTTCCTCTTTAGTATTTAGTATACTAACAGCTGATAGACTGAAATCTCACCCTTTTACCAGTGTCTTCTAATACTCTGGTTTGTTCTTTGTCAAACCTTTGGTACTTCCCTACTCTGGGCGATCGCCTTCCCCAAGAGCCGTCTTGCCCAGTGGTTAGCCTCGAAAAACTTTCAATTCAGGGACTGGCGATATTCTGCAAATCCAAAGAAACTGGAGGTTCCCAGATGTGATTGAACGTTCCGTTATATTCAAGACATCAATTCGACCTATCAAACACAGCGAACATGACGATCACAAATCCAAAAGAATATTTGTTTATTCCGTCAAAAAACTACCGGCTTATATTGGTAGGGATCGTCTAGTACATCTCCCTTTTGATATTGGCATACTGATGTTTTTATAGACAGTGATGCCCCCTTGCCATGGTATCTCCTTACACTCCTATATCTTTGCGCATACTTTATATACATCCTTATGTTATGGACGAGACTCTTTCCAAACGGCCATGTCTCCCGGTGGATGGTCTTGAAATATGTCCAATTAGGGAATGGCGATACTCGAAACATTCAAAGAACCTCTGGCTATCCAAGAATGTCTCAATACGCCGTTGATGTCTGGGTCGGGCAGCTTGCATGCGACCACACTGGCAAGAAGCAGAGCTCATTTCCAGCACCCTAGAAAGGATATCTTCTGGTCTCAACTTCTCCCCCGCAGCTGTTCGCTAGTGGCTGGCCCTTTTATTATCCGTTGTTGCGATATTGCGCCTCCTAAAAGAAAATCCGGATTCTTCGGAACACACTACAATTGAGAAGATGCGGCCAAGCTACTGCGAGTTGGAAAATTTGAAACAAGGGAGGATATTTCATCAGCAGAAGGTGGGCACTAAAGCACCGACAGTACATGTTTATTTGTGTAGACAACCTATTGTATTTTCTACCCCTGAAAATCACCTGCCAACTCATATCTATCAACTTCTTTGGCCTCAGACAAGTATCCTAAGCTTCCTTCATAAGTGACCCACTCTATTCCGATGTCCCCCCGAAAGGATACTGCTTGTAAGATACTCAAAAGACCATTCAAGACTGGTTGCAGATCAACTAGAATCTTCTTTCTGTTGTGAAGTATGGGCCTTCGATCCGCTCAGAAGAGTATGTGAGCCATAGGATAGCGAATATACGCAGAGAAGATGGAAGAAACGCAGACTTGACAAACATGAGAGCGACAGGCTAGTAGCGAGATTCTCAAACAGTGAGGTCAAGAGCTTTCGACACAAATGTATGGGGAGGAATGAAGGCCATGATTTTCTGCGAAGCATCTGGCGCCAAGCTGGTCAGTAACTGTGCAGATGCCACAGCAGAGTTGTGGCTGCAAAGTGAGGGAGGGTTATCAAGCCTGATGGCGAGAACATCATCCAGTAGGACATCAGTGTCGTGATTAGTGGATCCTCCTCGGCCGTCCTCTGGGGCTGTAATCTGCCATCAATAGAGATTCGCGCTGTAGTTTGAGATAACTGCAGCTATGCATACAGGGCACATGCCCGGAGAGTGTAGGTGGGTTTTCAGTCCGATACTTCTCAAACAATTGATGTATAGTAGCAAGACGAATAGGTACATAGTGATTTGTCACCGATAAGCTTGCCGATGGTAGACGAGTAGCCTGGACGACTTTGTTGCACTGTCCATGAGAGACTCTTCTAAGAGAGTCGAGAACCCCAATGCCTGTAAAGATCATGGATGGGTGCTGTCGAGAACCTCTGACCAGACCTTCCATCATGAAGTCTATCCGAACAAAAGTTGACGATCTGGAGAGTATTAGAAGTTTTCGGGATGCCTGGCACAGCTTTCCAGGGGTGATCTCAGAGAAGCGAAGTTTAAGATGGCGTTTAGCCTCCACGGGTCATCAGGTGCGGGATTAATCGACCTCGTCTTTCGCCTCTTATCCAGAGGGTAGGAGGAAAGTTTGAGGAATTGTTGATGGTGTTTGGGCTGAAGCGAACGCCCTTGAAGTAAGCCCACAAACACACCGGACGTTCGGACGGTAGTGGTGAAGGTGGAGGTAAATTCACCATCTGGGTAAACTCTGAGACCCATGCTTGAGCGACCGCCAGTAAAGGAAGCTCACAAACACACCAGAAGTTCGCCTGAGGAGCCATTCATCTCATTGTATGAAAAGCCTCGAAAGATGAGTTGTGGCCTAGCTAGGCTCGCACGACCAGTATTGGGTGATCGGTACATAATAACCACCGGAGTCCTGGTGCCCTAAAGGCAAAGAGGTCCTTCCTGAGGTCAGGTTGGCTTGAGATAGATGGTCAAGACAGACGTCCTGCCAATTTCGAAAGGGTTGGCCCCTGGGAACATAAGAGACGAAATAATTTGGTCACTTTATGCTAGATTAGACTAGCACTTAGACTAATTTTCTTTGCGCCCCAAGCCTTAGAGTAACGTGCCAGCGTTCGGACTGATCAGCAGTTTTGCTGACGGTAATAAGCTGTACATGGACCTGAAGGACCAGATCTGATGTGGCAGACATTGCAACTTTGAGTTGTTCGTGAAGTCGAGCTGATACAACAGAGTAGGTGGCTCCGTAGGGTGTCAGTTGTATGTGCTTGAAGGCTGAAGGGTAATACGACAAAGGGGACTTTGCAGTTCATCGCAAGGAGCTGCACGGAGCCCAACTCGTACGATTAGTTGGAAATATCGTTGCGCTCTACACACTGAGAACCCCAGAGAACGGGCACGTACACACGCTCCAGATAATTCGAGAGGCTATCAAGACCGAGCTGTCTTCGGTGGGTGACTAGGTTGTGACTGGGGCTCCAAGAACATGTTCCAGATTGAGGTTTCGCCGTGTAGAGAGTAACGCGTTCCTGGAGTTCTTGAAGCGAAGCTGATATGGTAAAAGGGGTGCTTCCATTCCGACAAGTAATCTCAAAACAGCATGTAGCTGTGCGTCGATATGCAACCAGCGAAACAATGGCAGTCACTGATGGGTTGCAGTGAACGCAACGAAGCACTGACTAACAGGCCGAGGGGACCAGATAAAGTGATAGAGGGGGTAGCTCCATGACTGGGGACCGGTCAGCTTGTGTTCAGTCGGTGACTTGGTGGACGGACCGTGACTTACTCAATGACGGTGTTCCAGCCTAATGGGTCGGGATGCAGTGAGCTCAACGAAACACTGACTGGCAGGCCCGGTGGGCCAAATAAAGCGACAGAGCGGGCGACTACTGTTCATAGGCTCGGAGTTGACACGGCGTAGGGGGTGACTCCGTGTGATGCTAGGCCGGTTGCTTGTAGTCTCGGAGGACGGAAGCTAATACGACAGAGGGGGTGATCCCGTGAGGTGTCGATTGTTGTGCTTCAAGGAGCAAGACTAATACGACAGAGAGGGTGCTCCCGTGAGGTGTTAGGCCGGTTGCTTGTAGTCTCGAAGAACTGAAGCTAATAGAGCAGAGGGGACGACCTCCTGTTCAAGGCCCGAAGTGAAATGCCAAGCTGCAACGACGAGGCTGGCTCTGTGACTTGCTGAACCGATTGCTCGTAATCTCGGAGGACGGGAGCTAATACGACAGAGGGGGTGGGTGATCCCGTGAGGTGTGATTGTTGTGCGTGAAGGATCAAGGCAGTTGTATGTGCTTCAAGGGGCAAGGCTAATACGGCAGAGGGAGTGACTCGGTCATGACTGTTCAAATTCCCAATGCACTCCAAGCAACGAAAAACTGACTGCAAGGCCCGGAAGGCCAAAATATTACGACAGAGGGGGTGCCCGGGGGCAGGACCGAAGTCCTCGGGCTTGTCAGGTGCCACACCCGGTTCTGGCTGGTGGCTCACTTCTCTTGTCTAGGCCTGTCTGACTGTTTCATAGGCTTCCAGGGCCGCGTTTCCCTTCCTCAACAGCCATTTGAGGTTGGCTGTGGTGCTCCACCGGTATATGGCACCAGGAGCTGAAGGGAAGGCGCTGCAGAAGTACAGAAGACTGGCGACGGCGAAGAGAACGGCCGGCAGCGCGCGAAGAACCGGGCCGCAGATGGGGTGGCGGTGGAGGAGCTCGAGGAGGGGGAAAAACTAGGCATTAAGATGTTAGCATGAATACTCTCGAAGCTGAAGGGGATCCATCATATGATAGCACTTACAAACATGTTGACAAAAGTTTAAAAAAAATTAAAAGAATTTTTAATTAAATTAAAAAAAATTCGTAGAGTTTGATATCTGCTTGAAGATGAAGCAGAAGAAAAGAGAAGATCTCCAAGCTCGGAGAATTCATAACATGCCCATCTTCTCGAGCGGGAGCAACTTCCCTTGAAGAACAGAGCAGGAACATGTCATTGACTTCATTTATGGAAGGCGACCTGCGGGCATTCGGTATCAGATTGGGCTGTCAGGAAGGAAGGAAGGAAGGAAGGAAGGAAGGACAAGAGAGATACAGGCGCTCGAGTTTAACTACCTATATAATGCAGCATTTACCATACAAAGTTTAGGGTGCCACAATATAGTAGACGAAACAATAGTCTAACATAGTATAAAGGGACGAAATACTTTGGTCTCTTAGGTTCTCAGTGGCTAATTCTTCCGATATCCTTGTGAGCACCTGGTGCCCACCTCCTACGTAGGAATTTAAAGGGTAGGAAGCTACTTCCACTTGTAGGTTCACAATATCGACTGGTTGTTGTGAATAGTGCTAGCAGGTATGGCAGGTAACGTCAAGAACATGAGTTTCCCTAGACGATATAATGTGGGACAGTAGGAGCTCCTACTCCAGTTCTCAATTTCAGATGCAGGAGCAATTTCCATCAAAACAAGATGCGAGGGAAGCATGAGGGAAACCATAACGTTTGGATCCATCTCGATTCTGTAGAGCACAATGGAAGCTGAGCTGCGAGACTACTATGGCACTAGATCTCTTTATGATACTACCTAGGTATTTGTCCCAGGGTTTAGAATTACCAGCAAGTATCTTACCTGCTAGGTAATGAGTGGGCATGAAAGTTTGTGACTGTCAGTTTCCGTAGACCAGAGTTGTGATAACAGAGGAGATAACCCCAAAAGGATTGTTGTTGTTTGCAACCCCGAAAGATAGAAGAGTTAACTAGGGATCCCAGAACCGGATCCGCATTGATGAGCTGTGTTGCAGACAGTAGGGTACCAGTTGTTCATAGCCTTAAAGGAACAACGGCATCACCGCAAACGGGGAGATCCAGCAAGGTGTCAGCGTGCTTAAAGGGCCGAGGTTGGTACACTAGAGGGGGCGAATCCGCCATGACTGAGGTGCCAAGCAGTCTTGAACATCTGAAGGCCATGAGATGGGATCGTCTGCTGATGCAAAGACTGAATATCAAAGCTGGAATGGCAGAGGTAGTGACTCCATGAGAAGGTTAGTCGACTGTTTGTGGGCTTGAAGGATCGGAGTCCCTTCGGGCTTGTCGGGTGTCACGCCCGGTTCTGCGCTGCTCGTGGCTCACTTCTCCCTCGTCGAAGGAGTCCCGGATCATTTCATAGAGTTGGACGAGCATGAGTAGTATGTCCAATACCAATTTGAGATGCTCCAAAGTGATCCACTGGTAGAGAAGGTCGCTCTGGGTACGGGAAGACAGGAGACGCATGTGCGCAAGGTAAGCAACCTCGGATTCACGAAGGTCCTTCGAACTTGAAGAGTATCGCCATGCCCTGAATTGGAAGTATTTCAAGGTTAACCACTGAGCTACTTCACCATTAGGAAAGAAGACCATCCAGCATAGAAGGCTGCCGAGGGTTGTAATGCAAAGAGACCAAAGGATCAGAAGACACCGCTGGAATGGTGGGATTTCTGTCTGCAAGAATATTAATATCCATACTAAAAAGCAAAGAGAAAATACAACAGAGGACACTTACTTCAATGAGTTGGTAATTCTTTGACGGAATTGACAAATAAGAACGGATACTGTCGATGGTCATGTTTGCTGTGTTGGCTTGGCTGAGGTGACGTGTTTTTTGAGCAGATGTAGTGTGTCGCGAGAAGGTGTAGTGCAGAATACATGTCTGTAAGAGGAGAGGCCAGAGCGATGGTCTCTTAATATAGTAGATAGAATACAATTTTTCAGCTTTTGTTTTCGTTCACAAGGTTCTAAAGGCTCTTATGTGTGATTGGAGTTAGAGTTGACAATGTGCGATTATTAGGTTTGTTGACTTCACTTATATATGGAAGAGGTTCGTTGTGAAAGCACTCAGCAAACCCAAATACGACGAGCAGGAAGTCTTTACTGCTGCCGTCGAGTTCAAGGTTTATTAAATGCAGGCAGGGTATCAACCTTATCTCAACAAAAAAATCAGAATGCACCAGTTTCCCAATCTCAGAATTCTATTTCTGAAACATCCAAAACCACTGACATCCAGGTTTTCCTTTATCCAAGGTAATCCGCATCTGAACTTATATGCCGATCCTCGAAATAACCGCTTCCCTAGATTCCCCAATATACACATTATCAAACCAACGACATGACTGAGCCCAACCGCAAACACACTGTCATCAGCTTTAAGCAGCTTAACAGAGCTCGCAGATGGTATTATATAAGTCCAAGATCTTGCGTATTCCAGATCGCTGGGGCCTTATATCTACCGCTCCACCTCCGCGTCAGGTATACGAGGTTCAGAAAGTATCTAGACTAATGTTTATCTCATGTATGAGTCATGTTAGTCTAGCAGCTGAGCTATACCACTCATTCATGGAAGGCAGAATCTACTGGCCCTATATGGGCCTGTCTTTGGCGAGCGAGTCTATGTTCCTTTTGTTATTCTCGCTATCACTATTCAGGGTAGGACCTTACTACGAACCTGACTTCGACTGGGGGACTTGGGAAATTAAGAGTTAGGCTGGAAGTATACAGTCACGGGTGAATTGAGGAGATTGGGAATGTCTGTGGCAGCGACACCATCAATTTATGTCACTTTTCATTACATTGTGAAGCATGAGACTCGTGATGGTGTGACAGCTATTATAATCGGCCGAAGCCATCTGAGCCAACCTAGACTCAGTAAGGCACTGGACAGAAATGGAGACAGAACAGTTTGAGTCTCAGCCTCAATGGATCGTAAACAACTTCCCACTTCCCTGTGAAGATCCACATGTCATCTCGAGGTGTCTTCATTGAATAGTATCTCAACGGGTAGAAAACGATATGCACCAAGCAGTGTGTTACGATATAACTTGTGTGAATTCTCACGCATCTATCCAGATACGCTAGGGGAGCATTGAATGAGAGATAAATCTTGCTAGACACCCATTATATACTTCAGAGTGTACTATATCGTGCCATGAAGACATGTTCTTTCATTTCATTCTCTCATCAATTGGTGAGGCCGTGCTACTCAACAAACAAGCGTAGAGAGAAACGCGTAAACTATACAAGACTCCTCATTGACTTCCCTACATAGAGTGTAGTAACACTCAAAACGAAACAACTTTTATAGTTACAGGTGGTTGTCAGTAGAAACCTGACTACCAGAATATGATACAGGGAAACCTTCCGACCTTTCAAACCAGAGCGGTACCTGGCTGATGGGATTCAGAATGATCTCGGGATGCCATCACCATTTGACTCCGAAGAAGCTCAATTTCTTGCCATTCTTGGCTGATGTATCTTCATGTTCGAGGTATATTCTTTCATGGCCCCTGACATCGACAAACAGGTACTTATATACGAAGTCGCTATGCCCACGGTACTTGACCATATGAAGTCGGGCAATGCCGTTGTTCTTGGGTCCATCAACCTGAGATTGTTAGTCACGAATATGTCTCGAGGCATTGACGAACGTACATAAAAATGCATCATTATATGTTGATCTCCACGAGCGTCTGTAGTTTCTGAAGAACTGCACTGGTCAGCATCTTTATGATTTTCAGTATAACGACGTCACATACGCAACAGGACGTGCCCTCCTCCACTTGTTGAATGTCTCGTCTCCATGCGCTGTAATTTTCTTGGAATCGCCAATAATATCGATAATGCGAGGATCGCTTCGAATCTTGTCGACTGCTCGGTTGAAGTTGGAGATCTTGCTATCGGGAGAGAAGACATCGGTCCAAAGAAAGTATCCCACACCACCCTAGCGAAAATTAGACGTCATTCCTCCCAGCTGTGATGCGCTGATGCTTACAGTGAGCACGAGACCAACAAGGATCATGCCAAAGTTGAAGCTCTGCTGCGTCGCCCGAGCCGCCTTTTCTGGTACTGAAAGATCCTTCCATGGTACATGTCCATTGTCGTTGAAGGGTGTTACTGCTCGTCGTTTGGGTCCCTGCGCTGTAGTTCCTAAACCTGACTGGGTCGCATAGTATCGCGAAGCGAGAAACGGTCGTAACGTCGTAGGGATGCCCCGAAAGGCGATCGATCGGGTCGCTAGGAGATTTGTCGTCGGGTTCATCCTGGCGATTCGGCAATAGCCATTGTACTAGCACAATTGCTTTAGACTCGATATGGATGGATGATCAGAAGCTCAAAGCTCAAGCTGTGTTCCATGGTACCTCAGGTAAGGTAGTTGCGGCTCCACCGCTCCGGGCAGAATTCGAGGTGGGGTGACCCAATAAGGATTAGCGTCCGTCGATATGCCACCTTATCGACAACTGCCCTTGAACAACAGTTCTCCTTAATTCTGAATCTGAGTCTGAGTCTGAGTCTTAGTCTTGGAGCGAGGATCCCCTACTATCGTTTCCCTTTTTCTAGTCTGACCAATAGACTACCAATTCTTTTCTGTCTTTGACACGTCGCAAATAGTTCAGGACATAACATAAACAACGTCGCAACACCTGAACCTAATCCATCACTCCTTCTTTGTGTCTACTACCCGATTACGGCCCAATAGTCAAGATGAGCTCCCTTGCGACAAAGCAGCAGTCGCTCAAGATCTTTGAGAAGTTGAAGACCAAGCCTGCTAACAAGGTATGCGCTCACCGCGCCTGTAACCGCGCGAATAATGGCAGTAAACTGACCCCTGCGCTTTCTCTCCATTAGATCTGCTTCGATTGCGGCCAAAAGAACCCGACATGGACCTCTGTCCCTTTCGGCATCTACCTCTGCCTTGATTGCTCTTCCAACCACCGAAACCTTGGTGTCCACATCTCCTTTGTGCGATCAACGAACCTCGACCGTACGTAAACTTCAATACCCTCCTCATCTTTCCCCCAAATCGCCTTTAGCTGACGACTTGGGACAGAGTGGCAATGGGATCAGCTGCGAGTGATGAAGGTCGGTGGCAATGAGTCTGCCACCAAGTTCTTCCAACAGAACGGTGGTACCGCGGCTCTCAACAGCAAGGATCCTAAGACCAAGTATCAATCCAATGCTGCTACAAAGTACAAGGACGAGCTCAAGCGCCGCGCTGCGCGAGATGCTCAAGAGTATGTCTCTGCGCCGCAGCCACTTATATCGAAGCTGACATGTGTCTAGTTACCCCACCGAAGTTGTTATTACCGATGCTGTCGACGATGGCTCTGCTACCCCTGCCGGCGAGCCTGACGACGACTTTTTCTCTTCCTGGGACAAGCCTGCCATCAAGCGACCTACACCTCCCGTCTCCCGCACCGGAACACCCCCTGTCGTCGGCCGTACACCTTCCCCCTTCTTGAACTCTGGCAATGCTGGCAATGGAAAGGATATCGCCCGTACCGCTTCGCCCCTTTCTCGAACCTCTACCGGTGAGAACAAGCCTGCCGCCAGCCGAATCACCACCTCTGCCGCTCTCCGCAAGACGACCACTTCCACCGGACCCCGAAAGGCCAACGTTCTCGGTGCCAAGAAGACCACCAAGCTCGGCGCAAAGAAGGTCACCAGCGATGTCATTGACTTTGATGAGGCCGAGAGAAAGGCCAAGGAGGAGGCCGATCGTATTGCGAAGCTTGGCTACGACCCTGATGCCGAGGAGGACCCTGCCACCAAGAACTCTGGATCAGCTGCTTCTATCATCTCTCCCACTCCCGTTAGCCCCAGTCGTGGAAACAGCTCATCGCATACACGCCAGAAGTCAGATGCTGAAGTCGAGCGATTGGGTATGGGTATGAACCGCCTAGGATTCGGACAAATTGGTGGTCCCAAGGCCGCCGCTTCTTCTGCCCCTAAAAGGAATGCCGGAGGCTTTGGCTCCGTCGGCCCTGTCAGAGCCCAGGATGTTGGTAAGTCAAGCAATCGAGTCGCGCATTATGAGCTCGTACTAATTTAATAATAGATGATTCCGAGCGATACGCCCGTGAGAAGTTCGGCACACAGAAGGGTATCTCATCCGACGAGTTCTTCGGCAAGGGCGCTTTCGACCCCAACCAGCAGGCCGAGGCCAAGACCCGTCTCCAAGGTTTCGAGGGCGCTACCGCCATCTCTTCAAACGCCTACTTCGGACGACCAGAGGACGAGCCCGAGGAGGAGTACGGCGACCTCGAGTCTGCTGCCAAGGACTTTGTGCGCAAGTTTGGCATCACAGCCGGCGACGATCTCGAGAACCTTACACAAATGGCTGGCGAGGTGTCTACCCGACTTCAGGGAGCCATCCGCTCATACCTTGGAAACTAAGCGGTATAATTCCTGAGTGAGCTGATTATATAGGAGCATGATGGAGCTTGTATCTGGAAGAAGGTCCTGTCGGAGAAAAAGCAGCAGTTGGGTTGAACCAGTAGATGCATGCGCGGATTCGATTATCGCCAATTGTCGAGCGAAATTTGGCGCGGCGCATCAAAAGATATGCAATGCGTTTGGCATGAATCTGGGGTCGGGATGCTTTTTTATGGAGCTGGCGTACATGCGATGTCAAAGTCAAAGTTGACTGCTTTGGTTACTCTAGTATGAAATAGATTTGATGTTTTCCTAGTTTATGATATAAAAGATAATCTCGTGTCTATTAACAGAGTCATATGTTTCTGGATGACTGACTGTCTTGATGGTTCTCTAAAGTAGGTAGTGCTTGGATCGTCAATCATGGTTACCCTAAAGGTCTTTGAAGGATGGTTGTGACTATGTTCCGTTTTATGAAACAAAATGACATGGCAGATAAAAGGAAATGAAGAAAACAACAAAGACGGCCAGACTTGGAGAGTTCAGTGTTTGCGAGCGCTTCAAGATCAGACCCATAGGTTGCTACAGTAGCCAAGGGGGAAAGTACAATTATAGCAACATATATTCAAGGGGTTCGTAAGGTTGAGCAAAAGAAACAGCAAGAGAAATATGGACTTCGCAAGACCTCGGTTCCCAGAGCGACGAGGGGCCTTAAAGGCTCTTCGCCAAAGAGATTCTATCTTGCAGGTCGGATAGCTTCATTGTGAATGGGTTCATCATAGGCGCGAGCATCACGCTTTTCATCATGGTGAGCCGATGGACAAAGCCTCCTCCCCAGCTTGACCAACTTATACCTCAGTTCCCAATATTACAAGCTGCTCGAGATACTCCTTGCTCAAGCAAGTTTATCCTCCGTGTCTGGCAGCTTCGTTATCATGGGTTCATCATTGGTGTAACTTTGGATGTAGTAGTCCTACTGTAAGGAGAAGGGAAAAAAAGGGGGTGGGAGGGTGAGACTCTATGTGTTATGTGTAGAGGGATCAAAGTTTCTTTGTCAAGCGAAAGCTTGTCTGAGGTTTCAAGGAGCTCATAGCTCTAAAGAATTGCCGAAAGCTAATCCTCCGATGTTTACTACACAAGATCAATCGTTGTTGTCTTTTTGATATCAGCCCAGTACTCCTTGTAAGGGACCTTGACAAATCCGATACGTCTGTACTCTTCCACCGAATCCACGCCCTTCCCAGTAGGTTGAAGGATAAGAGCATATCCTTTCTGAATCACTACACGAGTCTCTTCCAACACTATGTCTAGAATTGCCGTCCCAAGAAGGAAGCAAGGAAAGAGGCAATCATTGAAGTAGTTAGTGAGGTCATCCTCACTTACGAATCCGTATCGATCAAACAGTACTCTGCTGAACGGCGGCTGACTCAGACTACCCAAGTTCACCATCAAAAACCTGCCTTCAAGACGTAGGGTGCCATGAAAAAGTTGTCCAGAAGTTTCCGCACCATTTGCATGTATCATCCCTCCCTTGAATTCGACTGTAGGAGTACACCTGTTGGAGAAGAAATGTATCAGCCTATCGCTAGATGCCCAACTCCATGAGGGCATTCTCAGCTCCGAGCTCGTACTCATGAGTTCCAGTCGGGCGCCCCTCGATATGTCGATCAAACTTGGTGATCTATGATCCGGTATTCCAGGAACTCCCCAAAATAGCCCTTCAATAATATTGGACTCCCATAGGCCTGCCATGTACTTTTGTGGGAAGAAGTTCTGAAATCTTGCAGCAATTCCCGACAAGGCTGGTAATCTATCCAAAGCAAAGGTAAATTTTGCCAGTGAATAGTGACCAGCGAAGGTATACCACAATCTCACCGCAGTTTGCATATCCTGGTTTTGCAAGTCCCGAAATGCATATACGAAGTCGTGATTCCGATCGTCGGAAGTTATGGGCTCCAACCGAGTCGGATCGGTCTCGATTGCCCGACACTCATGGCATTCCCAAACGATACAGTTCATCCCAAAATGCAAAATTCTCCTCGACAGTGCCCTCTCCTGGAATGCCCATCCCCTCGTAAGAAGAGGAGAGGCCTCCACTTCAGTATACCAACTCGGAGATATTGGTCGAGTGGTAGTGTCTCTAAAACCGCCCCAAAACGACTTTTGTCGGAAGGTAACAGGCTGCGGATTGACTTCGAGGCCCAATCTTTGCAAGAACAGCCCCTTGTCGGAGGAAATTGCCCCTGTGGCCGCGATAGTTAATGTGGCATTCTCATAATATTGGCCAAATCTGCTGGCCTCGTATGCCCAGTCTGTCCTATGTGACATATCATCTGGACCCTCGCTTTGTAGAATACACAAAGCATCAACCCATAGATACCTAATCCCCAATTTCCTCGTAAAGATCATAGCATCTTGTATTGTCTTCGCAAGCATGTTCCACGGTAGACTTCTTGTCATTTCGTCGAGGTTAGACGCTGTGGTTTTGGCAAATGTGGGATCAGAACCCCAGGCGTAACTCAAAGCAGCATACTCCAAGTCCTTATGATCCAACGGATTTGGAACATATAATCTCGGCAGCTCTTCCCTGTCAATCGAGCCAACGTCTATGAACCTCGTTGGCAGGACCCTTGATGGTTGTTGAGTTTGTGAACGGACTTTGCATTGAATGTGACACTTGTCACACTGGAGTATCCAGTCTTTGGCTAAGGCAACGGCATCATCAATGCCTTTGCTTGAGCAGAGATTGATAATCGGTTTCTTCGCATCCAAGTCTGGGGTCTCCGTTGGCTTCTCCGCGTCCTCCTTCAAGGCTACAGGCAAAACGTGCGAACGGCCCTGGCCTCTATCGCCGATGCTCACTATAAGGGACAATTGCCTCGGATGTTGATCGCGAAAAGGAAGCTCGTCGTCGCTCCCTTCCTCGCCGGTTCCAGTTTTGTGTAGTGCCGATGCTCGGACAGAGATAGGTAACGTCTGTCTCTCATAGGAGACGGTTTCTTCATAACAGCAGGATTGGTAGACAGTCTTGCAGAGCGGACAGCCATCTTGTACCAGTTTTGCTAGTGAGAAGAAATCGGGGGCAGGATGTAGAATTGTCTCCCACCCCTCTTCTTCAACTTCGCCGATATTATCTACAAAACAAGAACATGCCGCGCAGAGGGGCTCTGTCATGTCGAAGGGCAAGATTGAGGGATTATGCAGTACATACAAGCAGAGGAGAGAATGCTTACTTCTCGACTCTACGTATCCACCTGCTTTGGCAGGGGTGAATACAACCTTGAGAAAGGTGCATTTCGCAGAACCACATGTGAAGCAGCCAACGACTGACATCTGACCATGACTCTGAAGAAGTATATAATGAAGATAGATTTTATATGCAAAATTCAGAAGTGTAACATGGCTCCTAATCTACATACAATAGCAAAACAAGGCCAAATGACAAGGTATCTCATACTAAAAAGTTGTAGTTGCTTTACAGCTTGGCAATCATCTTGTTACCCCTTTGCAACCAGGCAACGGCATCGTCAACAAACTCGTCCACGACAGCCTTGGCGGGCTTCTGCTCGTTAACAACAGCAGCGCACTTGCCCATGAGGTAAGGTCGGTACTTGTCAAGGATGTCCTCCTCATCGTCGTTCTCGTTCTCGCTGGCGCTCTCGGCGAGCTTATCGAGATCGGCCTCATAGGGGATGGTACCCTTGGCGACGAGCTCCTTAATCTCAGCTTGACGGTTGGTCTCCCAATCGTTAATGTAGTCATTGTTGCGGACACGCATAGGGCGGCCGGTCCAGATGATGGTACGGATGTTGTCGTCGTGACCAGATGTGCGGACAGCCTCCTTGTGGGCCTTGGGGGCACCGGCCTCGTCAGTAAGAATGAAGCGGGTTCCGACCCAGACGGCGCCGGCGCCCATCATAAGCGAGGCGGCGAGAAGCTGGCCGTTGTGGATACCACCGGCAGCGATAACCTGAACAGGGCCGCCAGTGAGAGGAGACTTGTGCTTCTTGCAAATGTCGACAACGGCGGGAATAAGAACAGTCGTGGGGATATCGCCAGTGTGGCCACCACCCTCACCACCCTGGGCGCAGATGATGTCGACGCCAAGG
This sequence comes from Fusarium sp. MBC 364, assembly GCA_030777805.1. Lineage (NCBI taxonomy): Eukaryota > Fungi > Ascomycota > Sordariomycetes > Hypocreales > Nectriaceae > Fusarium > Fusarium sp. MBC 364. Next base: position 121,270 of record JAPFSC010000092.1, read on the forward strand.
TCAAGGCACTTCTGAACGTGCTTGACGTGGCCAATCATGTTCATGTAAACGATACCATTGGCATGGAGCTTGTCGACAACAGCCTTGGGGGGCACACCGACGGCAGAGACGAAAAGCTTAGCGCCCTCCTCGATGATGATATCGACGAGCTCGTTCAGCTTACCCTTGGTATAATCGTAGCTGTAAGACCGTGCGTTAGCGCCTGATCGCTAGTAAGATATGCATGTGATCGCGAAACCGAGGGCCCGGAATGTGGGGAGAAGGGGACATGCGACGTACTTGGTCTTGCGAGCGCTACCGCCAACCTGGGGAAGAAGCAGGTCAACACCGAAAGGGGCGTTCTTGTCGTCGAGGAAGCTCTTGAGCTCGGCGATCTGCTCGCGCAACATATCAGGGGTGTATCCGACACCGCCAATAACACCAAGACCACCAGCGTTAGAGACGGCGGCGGCGAGCTTGGGGCCAGCGGCGACGTTCATGCCCGCAAGGAGGACGGGATGCTTGATCTTGAAAAGATCAGTGATGGGAGTTCGGAGCTTCTCTGCAGAGGACACATATTAGCGATTGAGGCGACGTTGTGAAGATTATGGGGATGACGTACGTGGTGAGGCCATGATGTCTATCTGTTATTTTTATATGTGGATGAAGCTATCGTGTCGCGACTGAAGGAGCTGGCTCTACGCTGAAAATGGAAGCAATATGGATTGACAAAGAACAAGAAGAAGTAGCGTGAGAAGAGAATCTGGGGTATAAAAAGGTTCGTGGTCCAAGGATCAGCTGAGAATAAGTTTGAGAGGGGGTTTTGCAGGGTCAATGTCTGTCGCAATGACCTGAGATGCCGAGGTCCTGGAGAGTCAGGTCCTTCCTTCCTGAGACGTCAGAAACGATTGTGGAGAGGGGAACCTGAACTGTTCCGCATTTGGAGTAGCGTTCGGTCGAATCTGGGGAAGTTGCCTCGGGACGGGACAAAAGGTGCTCTTAACAATTTTGTAGCTCTGCAACTGCTGTAATTGTTAGTTGAGACGAGTTGACATGGCTATATCTTGTTCATCAGATAAAACTAAAAGTCCGTTCCTGTTGTAATCCTTGCACTTAATAAAACTCATACCCTTACCTAGTCAGTCTTCGTCTTTGACATGTGCTCGGTGCTAACGTGAGTCTAGCGGTAGTCAGCAAGACTCGAGACCCCGTGACACAATTCTTGACGACCACATGCAAATGAAACAAATTCCATCCAAGTCAGCAGGAACCTCCTAAAACCCGTACAAAAGCCATAACGACGATTAGTCACTCTTGGTGCACCACCAAAGCCGACATTTGCAAGACTCAGTCAGTGCTTCAAGCTTTCGCTTCTAAGCAAAACCGTTAGAATTACTATACTCACACCCAATGTGCCGATAACGCAAATTTTCGCGGCTTCGCTCCAACGTTCCCGAACTCACTCAACACCAAATCTCAGGCCGCTATGTAGCAGCAGCGAAACCTCACCATGAGACAATCCTTTCTTTCATCTCGCTCGCTCGCTCGAAGCCTCAGAAGCACACGCCATAATGCTTCTCCTAACTCGCTGCAGGCTTTCGCCACTGCGTCGCGAAGCTCGTTGACGTCAACGCGGCCTCACAAGCTATCTCTCGTCGCGGCAGTACGTCCGCGCTCACTTGCGCAAAACACCATGCCTGGACTCACACATAATGCCTGCGGATGTGCGTGCGCTAATGGAGGTGGTTGCGGGAGCAGTGGCCCGCGCAAGAGGACGGCGTATATTGCGCTCGGGAGTAATATGGGGGACCGTGTTGCCGAAATTGAGCGTGCGTGCAACGAGATGGATCGACGTGGAATCAAGGTCAAGAGAACCAGTAGTCTCTGGGAGACGGAACCTATGTACGTTACCGATCAAGACCGCTTTGTCAACGGAGCGTGCGAGGTATGTATATCAAAATCATGTTTGTCACCTTGTGCTTGCTGATCAATTTTACCAGGTTGAGACGGAACTGGAACCGATAGCCCTGCTAGATCAACTCCAAGCCATTGAGAATGACATGGGACGCAAGAAGGTCATCGATAAGGGTCCGCGTAACATCGACCTCGACATCTTACTCTACGGTGACGAGACAGTCGACCACGAGCGTCTCAAGATCCCTCATATTGGAATTCTGGAGAGAGAATTCGTGTTGAGACCCCTGGCCGAGTATGTGTTACGATGATTGACAAACACGGAACAAGGTATTCTAATGACGAATCGCAGACTCATCCCAGCCAAATCACTCGATCCGAGAAAACCATGGAAGCTCATCCAGGATAATCTAAATGAACTGCCTCTAGGCGAGCCCCTCTCTTCCATGACGCCACTCTCCGCAAGGGTAGGATCTTTGACGCCTCTGGCTGGCAAGAGGAAGACTCAGGTTATGGGTATTCTCAACTTGACTCCCGATTCTTTTTCAGATGGAGGTCGTCATGATAGGGATAACCTCGCCCAGACCATCCTGAACATGGTCAAGAATGGAACGTCTATTATTGATATTGGCGGCCAGTCTACTGCTCCCGGGCGACCAGAAGTTTCGGCCGAGGAAGAAGCATCTCGTGTTGTGCCTGCCGTCGAGCTCATCCGCTCACTCCCCGAAGCTCGTGATGTGGCTATCAGCATCGACACGTATCGTGCATCCGTCGCTGAGCAAGCCATCGCCAGTGGTGCAGATATTATCAATGACGTATCCGCTGGCTTGCTAGATTCAGAAATGCTTTCTACCGTTGCCCGCCTTCAGAAAACAATTTGTCTGATGCACATGCGCGGCACACCACAGACCATGACAAAACTAACCTCGTATCCAGAAGGTCTAATCCCCACCTTGGCATCCGAGCTTCTCTCTCGCGTAGCAGCGGCCGAGGAAGCGGGTATCCGCCGGTGGCGGATGATTCTGGACCCGGGCATCGGCTTCGCCAAGACGGGAGAGCAAAACCTCGAGATATTACGGAGGCTGGAGGAGCTTCGGTACTGGCCCGGACTAGAAGGTCTTCCGTGGCTCGTTGGCTCGAGTCGCAAGGCTTTTGTCGGGAGAATAACGGGGGTCACGGAACCGGCGCAGCGGACATGGGGAACGGCGGCGACGATAGCGGCGGCGGTACAGGGCGGTGCGGATGTGGTGAGGGTGCACGACACGGCTGAGATGGGGATGGTGGCTAGGATGGCTGATGCTATTTGGAGAGCATAGACTCGATAGTGAGTGCTAGTGTCAATATGCGATCGGTCAATAGAAGTGAGTGTGAGGTGTCGAGGTGTCGAGATGCATAAATGCATCTAAGGAGAGAGGCAAATGAGAATTGCGCAGACTGAGCAAAAGCTCATTGACAGACATTGTCCATCATATCAACATTTTCAAACCAAATCATGTATGTTCAGCTTCCTGCGTGGATCATATCATGGCTATCCACTCTGGTTCTGACTCTGACTGTCCGTCTTACCATACTTGGCTATTCTGTCACATATCAGAATCGCCTGGTCCGTCTGCCTGTCACACGACCCTTGCCTTGGGCTGGGATTATACCCTCTTTCTCACCCCAGACGCCCTGAAGACTGGAGACTGTGGCTGGTAGCATTTCTTTTGCCTCTGTAATTGTCAACCGGCGTCCGAGGAAGGCCTCATGAGCGGAGCCCCCCAAGAGCGAATTAGGTAGGGATGCAACCAGTCCTTCACCGGTGTAGGAGGCTTGCATGAGCCTCAAATCCAGGGTCGGACGATCGATACGTACAATACGTAGATTCCTGGTCTCTGCATGCGTGTATCTTGTTCTGTCTCGCATTTCTTCCCGCCTCTGTATTCTTTTTTTTTTTTTTTTGCTTTTCCTCTTTGCTTTTGGATAGCTGACATGTATCTCTGCCAAGTCTGCGTGTTGGCTGAAGATGGTTAAAGAATGTACATGACTCTGTTCGTTTTCCCTCTTAGTTGAATCTCGCTTAACGTGGCCAAACGGATTCTTTCCAAGACCGAGAGCGAGGCCGAAGAAGAGGCGAGAGAACAATGGAATGTAAAGAGACAACACATGTCGACGGTGTTAGGACACGACAATAACAAAAGAAGGACTCGCGCTCTCGTCTCTTCGGCCTCTAATGGTTGCGTTGCCGCGCCCGCGCCGCATATGCACATGGCACATGCCCTGCACAGGGAGGGCATTCACTGTACATGCAGGTGCACTTTACAGTACATTCCTTGTTCTTGTGTAACCCCGGGGAGATGGAGGCTTGCAGAAATTGTCCGCTCTCGGTGGGAAGTGGATTCATCGACCGGGTACTCGGTGACATGGAGGTGAGGGGTAAGATTGCCTGCCTGGAAAGTACAGATACCTACCATTTCATAATGTCTGTACCTGAAAGAAGGAAGGAAACTGCTAGGCAGTAGCTGAGGTCAGGTCTTGCTCCAGCTGTCACCATGCTGATACGCTGCAGATACATCTGTGAATGTTCCAAACATTGCAGTAGGCTATCGTTTCATAAGCCAAAAACTCAAAAAAGAAGTCAGAAAGGCTATCGATCCTCCCACATTCATCTGAATCTGTATCTGTCAGCTGTTGAGCGACGTAGCCATGAGACCTGGGCTTGATCGATCTTCCATCGTCTTCTGTTTTTGTACATTAACTTGTTGGCTCATCTCGAATGCACAGCACAGTACAGAGCATACTTTGCTCCTACAAAATATACTTTCGGTAATAATCCTAATCGAGATACGAACTACCTTGTCTCTCGCCTGGCGCACGTACACATAACAGTACATACAGTACCCTTACCTTACCTTACTCGCGTATTGTATCATGGTACGTAGTTTGATTTTCATCCAACGAGTCTGAACCAACAGCTTTTCACTACTGTACCTGAACATCCCTCCTCCCTCCCACATTGCTTCTGACCAACTCGCTTTGAGTTACTCGTATTATACACCCAGCAATGTTAATTTCTTGTATCTTTTCACCTGCCAGTGATTAAATTCTCCGAGTCGACTCCACTATCCAGCCCAGGCCGAATTCCTCACAATAGCGTCGATCTCCACTCAAACCTTCTTTCGAGGTACCTACAGTATTGTGTTACTTACCCTACTTGACTCACTCTAAATCGTTGATCATTTCCACTAAATGAATGCCATTCCATCATTTTGCATCCTTCCCCTGTATTTTACGTCAAAGGAGCTTTGACATTAAATCTGCAATGCCGGTTCATAAACCGTCTACACCCGCCTTGTTCCCGGTCTATCGTGATCATAGCTCCATCTCAATTACTGTACTATTACAGCCATCTCATTTCCGTACCCTAGTATCCGTAACATCTGCTAACTTAACTAATTAACTTGGGCTACAACGTCGAGGCACTTAACGTCTCGTACTGTAGCGGTCCGTCCCCTTCCCGCTGGTAAAACGTGTTTGGCGTGCCCAGATTAACTTTAATCTAACCAAACAGTCCAGGCCAGCCTCGCTCGGTCAAGCCTCAACCAACTAAAGTCCCATCATGTGTTGAACTTTTGGTATTGCGGATACGCATATTCATGCATGCGTCATACTCATGCATTGAATAAGATTGAGATAAGTGTGGTGCAGGCAACAAGGCTGGGTAAGAAAAAGGCCAGACAGGGGTATCGGTATAAGACACTCGTCACATTAATTGCATCACACTCATTACACCCCTTATTATTACCCTCATCCGCCCTCACTCTTGGTTTTGGTCTTGCTCTTGGGTTGGATCTGGCCCCCGGTACAGACCAGAATAGAGTAATGTCCAACTCAGCCATATCGTTGGCTGTCACATCAAAGACCAATCCTTTGAGGCTGGTTCGGCCTTTGCCTGCTCTTGCTGAAAAGAGACAAAGTTGCGAATCATTTACTCGCTGCCAGGTTCCAGATCCACACCCCTAACACGTCCTCGTGTCTCTTCCCGCCTTCAATACATGGAACACGCAACAGATCAGAGAGGAAGAGACAGAGACAAAGGCAGAATAGAACATCTGTAGTCTAAACCTCATCCTGTTGTTCAATTCTCAGCCACGGATCACCCTTCTGAAACACGCGCTATCTATCTATCCCGGAGGTCCCTGCATGCGTTGCATCTTAGGTTGGGTTGTACAGCCAGTAACGTACCGTAGTCTAGCCTCTAGTCTTGTCTTGTGCAGTAAGCCGGGTTCTCATTCAACGACCAAGTAGAGCATGGGTACTGTCATGTCATCGCCGCCAATCAATGGCAATCTTTCATTCGATATGCAAATGTCCTCTTGATCTGGATGCTATTACCCCCGTACTCTTGACTGATCTTCCTGCCGATATCCCCAACGCCAGTCTTCTTATTCCCTTGTCTCGTTCCCTCCTTGACATCACATGTGTAAGCGCCCAGCGGAGAAGGATTGGCATGACTAGCCTTGTCGCCAGTCTTGGCCCATCGCCTCCTCATCGACACTAGCAAATGCGACAACATCCATGGCCGGCAGGAGCCTGCGTCCCTGAACCACTGGTAGAGAGAAAGGACAGACGGGACGATTAGATTTAGTACAAAGCCAAGCTCATGAAATATGGGCCACAAGAAGTAAAAGTAAAGAAAGAAAATGCACGCGTCCCGGGTATCCTTCTCCGCAAAACAGACAAAACCAAACCCCACAGCGTCCTCACGGCCCTGAGCTTGTTGTCTCCCACTTCACCTCGCTTTTGTTGCCGTTGCCGCTGAAGTGCTGTCTCGTACATTCTCACCATGTTGTTTAGCTCGTCCTTGACAAACTACTGTACCTCATTTTGTCAGCTCCAAGTCGTACACGTCGTTATATTTCCATCTTTCTCTCTGTTTCCCTCCACCTTGCCGCACCTGAAGCCGTTTCCGTCGTGGAGTGTCCACTTCTTTATCGAACGGCCGAAAGTTTTGAGAAAACCGTGATCCAAACCCCATACTAATGCCAATGCCGTACAAATGTCTCTTTCGCACCTATGCTGGAGTCGTGCCGTAGCTTCGCCTCCTTTTAATCGTTAAGTACTTTCCAGTCTCCGTGGACTTGAATAGATGTTGATGCCCTAACGCCTCGGTGTGGTCTCTAGGACCGTCTCTTAAAGTATTTCGTCTCGTGCTCGCTTATCCGGAATGGGTGAATAGGATAGGAGACCTGACAGTCTTTGGGAGCGATGGGTGATGACACTATGTCATGGTCATGTTGATTCCTGATGAAGGAATTGGATAGTAGCCGTTCGATGTCGATTTGCCCTCGAAAGGTCCTGGTGGGCGGTCGTTCATCTGGGCTGGCGGATGAAAGATGCTGGGGAGAGAAGCGCCGTCGTAGTCAGGCTTGATCTTACCGCTCACGTCCATACCTGTGGCCATATGGGGCACGACATTATCGCGTTCTGTACGAGGATTGAACAGATCAATGCGCTCACTCTGCCCTTCATACATTGGACCTGGGTAATATTGGTATTCCCGTGTAGTACCGATCGCCTTGGAGTCCTCTTGAGGGATCATAGATTCGGGTGGGATATCGTGGTGACGAACACTGTAGAGGCTGCTGCGGGCATCGAACCCGCCCGGGGTGTAGCTTGGCCCGCCCATCATGGGATTGCTAAAGTCAGCCATGCCTCCGACAGTGTAGCCTCCAAGGTTGCCTGAAGATCCACCTGGCCCACTGCTTTGGCTTCCCCGCCTGTCGTTCTGGTAATGACCCGGCGAGCGGCCCCGTACGATCATCTTTGCAGACTTGCGTGTGGCTATCTTGACAAACTGGTCGCCACCACTCTGGTTCCCAACGTCGCCCCAGAGCTCGACAACCAGCTGATAGTATTGTTGAGCAGCTCTTCGTTTGCCATTGTTCTGCGTGGCCTGCTTGAATTGAATGCGCTCAAATGTGTGCTCCGTAGGTAGTTGCTGGCTGCCGGGTTGGTTGCTGAAGTTGTCGGGGTATACAGGACGATTGGAGACGACCGAATCCGTGAACATACCCATATGGTGGTGATGGCTCGCCTCACGGGGCTTGCTACCCAGTCGCACCTTTTCGGGTTTCATAATAGGTCCCTTGTCGCGCTTTGGGGTGTGCTGCACCAACTCGATGTTGTGTGACTCATTGTCAGAGACGACCGCTGAGATAGACATGGCGAATCCGTACACTTGGACCGGCTGTGTCGAGCCGGTTGCAGTATACTGAATGGAGACGCTCGGTATGTGAGGGCTCAAAGTATAAGAGCAAATGCACGAGAAATAATTCCTCCGGTAGCATGTCCATTCGTTTTCTGACAAGAAGAAGCCTTTGTCGATTGTCCCGTTGATGTCAACCTTGACGGGTGTTCCAGCCCCGTCGTTGTATTGGAGGCTTCCCATCATATGGACGTTGTGCAAGGGGGGGATGGTATTTCCCGAAGGCCTGTTACTGTATCCGCTCGAGCCCATGCTTGGGGCCGAGAAAGCCGTGTTGGGACTGGTAGTTGGCGACAAAGGATGCCTTCCTCTAGGTTGCGTGGCAAAAGAAGGTGATCGTACAGAATGTTCAGAAGGCCTCCTAAACCCTGGCGTGGCAGAGGTGTACTGCTCTCGAGCACTGATCTGTGGACCAGGGTGAGGCAGGCCTGGGGTGCGATGTGAAGGGGGATAGGGATGTGCCATCCCCGTCGTGGAAGTGGTGCTGCCGGTAGCAGTCAGTTTCTACTCTGCACGGCTCTGGTACTCGTTGTTCAGAATGGCATATCCAGCCAAACCCAAACATGGATTGCAAGGCAGGGTGAGTATAAAGGATTGGATGACAGTTGAGATCAAAAAGCGAAGGAACAAGATGTGTCAATGATATAGCGTGCAGCTGCAGCGTGATTCCCACTTTCAAGTTTTGAAGTCGACGGAACAACGAGCAGAGGCGTAGAGGCTGAACGAGAAATAAGAGAAATACTACTTACTTGGAGCCCAGGCGAGAGCGGACGTCTATGCCCGGGTACAGATGATGATGACCAGTCGGCTGAGACTGGAAAAAGGCACCTCCGTCCTGAGGGTATTGCGCGGCGGAGCTGAGAACTGGCGGATGGAACAGGTTTAAGAGCGATGAGGGCTGGGAGGGCTCTATCGTCAGAGAAGTACTGGTCTCTTGCGGGTATCTGGCGCCTCATCAGCAAAACGGCCTCAGGCTGACCAGTCAACAGAAACAACAGAAGAAGCAAGAAGCGATAATGCTAGGTAAAGAGGTAGGCAACGGCAACTGCACGGCACTGGCAGTCGACAGTGGCAGCGACAACGGCAAAGGACGCGGCCACAAAGATGTTGTATTGCCATGCCCTGGAAATACAGTGTTCCCCGTGTCACAGCTTGAGGCGTACGTCAGGTAATACTGTCGGCCGTTGGTGTGCCACAAAGCTGCCGAGCAGTTTCGAGAGGCTGCGAGGACAGCCTATGCAGCAGCTCACGGCAATGGCACTAACACTGACACCGGCACTGACGCTGGCTGGGCCTAGACGTTGACACGGGGCGGCGTGCAGTAAAAGTGAGATATGTAGGCAGGTAATAGATGCAGCGCAGTATGTGTAGTGTAGTGGGCGTGTGAAAGGACAGAAAGAGTAGGTAGAGGTAGGGAGTAGACTAGCAGTAAGCAGAATCTCAAATAAGGTAATAGCAGTGCAGCCAGTGAGCGGGTACGATAGGGAGGGAAAGGTGCTAGGGACTAGTTTCCGAGCAAGGTAGCGAAAGCCACACCCCGGGCGTCCATGTTGAACAAAGACAGCAGCTACCTAGTTGCCCATTGCGTTATAACCAAGCCACCGAGAGGGATCCGAGTTGACAGGCGGCCGGCAAGCAAGCACCGAGAGCCTGTGAGACGAGCACCGTCACTGACCGACTTGGAGATTTTGAAAACGAATGAACGTCGCAGGGGGTTGCTCGGCGAGAGCAGTAACAGGGAGTACAAGTGAAAGAAGAGCTTAGAGAGGGGAGGTTGAATGAGAATGTTGCGTAATAATTAAACAATGGGGACTGGAATGTTTGACCTTAAAAAAAAAGCGTAGACAGGGCTGCACTTGCTGCCAGTTAGCCCAACCCTGCTGTGATGGACCCCTGTAGATCTATAGAGTACATTTGTATGAATAAGGCGAGTTGTAGCGAACACTGGGCCACGCCAAAAATGGATGGGTGAGGGGATCGCGAATAAAACCCGTCCTTATATGATGGTTTCACAAATCTGTGGGGGATGCTCGAGAACAGAGACAATGATGGTCGGGTCAAATGAACTGCAGGTGGCGGACCATGACACAGATAGTAAAAAGAAAAGCAAAAGCAAAAGCAAAATGACAGGGGGTGCTCTGTAGCGAGTCAAGGGTTGACAAGAGATAGTGAGTTGCTAACGCCCGAAATGTCCATCACTTTCAGGACTTGCTGACGGCGCCGCAAAAGGTGAGGCCAGCTACAACGATAGCTGAACTATGCATAGGAAACGACAATTGTGGCGAGCGTAAACAGGGGAAATACACGATATCTGAAAAGTATGTAGTGGGTAAATAGGGAACTCCATCTCAACCATTGCCGTCAGCGACATGGGTATAGCTCAGAAAGCTTAGCCTGGTTGGTTCTGATGACATATGCCCCATTTCCTAGCTCGCAGCTCGCGAACAAACCCGAACCACTCATCACCAAACAACCATGGAAATGAATAAGTGAAACCCGAGTGGCTTAACGGATTCCGGTAAAGGAACGCCATAGGTGAAAGCTCATATTACAGTATTCGAGAGAGAAGCTCATCATTGAGTGATGCGAAGAACAGATAAGAAGGGTAGAGGGAAAATGAGCAAAGAGAAATCACTGACCTCATCTCTCCAGTATGTGTCGCCATGTCCATGTAACCCATGGTGGGCGTCGAAGATTCGTAATCCTGTGGAAGAAATTTGGTATTAGCACTTGATTGTATTGTCAAGTTTGATCAATTCTGGTAATTGCAGGAGCCGCTCGATTCTTCGCTTCGGTAAGGATATAAATCTGGCGTCGACGAACAGCTGTAAACCATTGTGTCAGTCAAGTTCAATAAGCATTATTTGACTCCCGTTCTCCTCCAAAGCAACGCATGTTTGTTTGACTGTTATGCTTGTATGTCATAGCTCGCCCCGTTCACAGACTTGCAATCACGTCCGGTGGAACTCGGGAGCTCCAAGCGGACTTTTTGCTAAGGTCAAGATCTTCGGCTTGCCTGCTCTGGTACACCAAACACAAAGCACGGAGTGTAAAGTGTGACCGAGAATAACATCGCGCCCCGGATAGCAATTCCCATCGCGCAAGAAATAACACTTGTTTATCTTGCTTGACGGGCCGCTTCAATCTTTGTATTACTCGAAGTAGGCCTTGTCCATAACGCATCGGTCTGCAACAGAATGCTTCGAGACAAAACCCTTTCGAGGAGAAGCGAAAGTAGGTTCGCAGGTGGCAAATGCAGCCATCTTATCTGGCACAGGCACTGAGAACAGGAAGTGACAAATGTTAGGACCAAAGAAACTTTGATACATACCGTAGGAAAGAGAAGGTCCCGTAATTGACAGCTCTGTGTGCCCACCATTCACACGTAACATATGACCCAAATTGACGTTGCTTGGAGCCAATGACACCCATCTGTGACCAATATCAAGATGAATCTTACCTTCGGAATTTGAGGATTCATGCGCACTTCCTACTTGACGGTCTGTTCTGAACCATCAAATGAACGTCTTCAATCGCAGTTGTCAGTCGAACCATAAAACCAGCTGACCATTTGAAGATTAGCAATCTGTTCACAAACTGCCTCTGGATAGTATTGCGCTAAGCCTCGAGGGATCTGGAAAACACACCTCAGGTTGCTGGATCCAGACTTTCTCGGTATCTTCGTCTTCGCTCTTGATAAAGATGGCACCCCTTTCTCGTTCTCTCCTCGGTCGGACCTAACTCTAAGACTGTATTAGCTTCAAGCTGCTTGGGACTCATAGTCTTAGGAGATTAAAGACGCCTTTCGAAGGCGGCAGGTTTTGTGAACCTGAAAGACACTCAGATTGAGTCAAAGAGGTAGTGGCCAATTCCAGATACAAGCCACTGCCTCATGGTGCATGTCCACATCCTTCTTCTGATAAAGCAACAATGCTCGCCTGTGAACCAGGAACAGTAGCCCATCTTTTCTGAAACCACTAATGATATCGGTACTTCTCAAGAACAGGACGATACCCATGAGTACCAGGAAACGGCTTGATGGCTTCGAGATCCGTCCCAACAGGTGATGAAGGAGGCGCTTGCCAGCGATGCGATAACGAACAAAGGGCTTGTAGTAAGTGCCGAACTCGAAAACAATAATCGTGTCTCACCGTTGCCTTACTTATATGAGTGTTGTCGTGTTTCCCTCTATATTCCAACAAATAGAATGTTAAGATGAGTTGCTTTCGCCGGGCTCGGGTCGGGTGACGGTATTGCTCGATGAATATGGTGTCACAGACGGAAAGTGCAGTGTTGAAAGCGCAAGCTGCCAGAGATAACAGCTACAGACAAGACACAACCGCGCGAGTGCAGGATCTGGCTGTCTATATACCCACGCTGCGATTTCAAGTGGTAGTGGCTGACCTAGGATCGTACAGGAATGTATTGAGAAGGCAGAGTCAGAGGCTTCAGGGGGCGGTTATGGGAATGCGTAGCACAGAATTGAGGAAGAGTCGAAGGAAAAGAAGCTAAGTCCTAACCAGAAGGTCTGCCGAAAGCTTCGAAGAAATAACAGCAGACTCGGGGTCACCGGCTGGGGGCAGGACTTCGAATGAAAAGGGATTTGAGGTTGTGCAGAGCCTGAGACAACGGGACGTAGACATGTAGTTATGGACAGCCCAAAAGCCCCAGTGCTATTGTCAAGATAGACTTGTGAATACCTCATGTATAGTTTAATTTGCTTTCGCGATCTCATGAGCGGTGTGTCGCGCCCAACAACCATCGATGTCGAGCCGTAGTGGAGAGCCTCAACATTCGACGGAGCTCACGGTGACAATTAGAAGCAGGAAGCCGCAAGCAGGTGCAGGGCTATGCTGCAAATCTTTCATAATTCTCGCCATCTGGACCAAGCAAAGCTCCCCAGAGTCCTCCATGAGTGTATTCCCGATTTAGCTCACGGGCCGCAGGGCGGCAGCGAACACTAACCATCGGAAACAAGATGCATACGCCGAGGCTAGTCTCGATCAATAGTTTTCAATTCATCGTACACTTCCCAGCTGGTCCATTGCGGCTTAGAAGATGGACGCAGAGATCAGCCTCGGAGCATAACATAGCAACGCCTGTTGTCTTTGTGCCTCAAGTATGTTACGGCCTTGGACGCTGCCCTGAGCCTGAAGACCAGTATTATCCACTCCGGGCGCCAGTACGAGTGCATGAGTATGCAAGCACCCGGCCGTCAATGCTTCTACGATACGCCACAAACACGGGCCCTGATTGGAAAAGTCCTTGCTTTGACGAAAGAAAGACGCCAGAGACGGAACACTGCAGACCAGACCAGGTTTGTGTGGTGGAAGGACAAAAGCCAGCCACTTGGATCGAAATGTGCCTGAGTTCTGAGCAGTCTTGTCTCTGATACGAAGTCGAGATGCATCAAGAAACACCCCACCTAAAATTGACAGGAGAGAATCAACGGCATGAACCGCTCTGTTTAATGCCGAGAGATATGGCGTAGTGATCGACCAGTTGTCCCATGTATGTTCGGGAATTTTATTTACATCAAAGCGCGGTGAGGGATGGAAGCATCAATCGCCAAGTGATCAAGGCACCAACCAACCATAATTGACATGGCACCCTCAATCGTTCAAGCTTTCGCTTCTGTCAGCCCCATACACACACTTCGATGGTCGGGTGGTTTTCAACCCTGGCAGCTCAGGACCATGACATGCTAATGCTCGACATACAGGTCTGGAGTACCTGTAAGGCGAAGAATGATCGGCAGACCCCTGTCAGATGTCCAGGTTATGTTTCAGGCCCTGATGGGTCTAGTCGTCCTTACACAACGACACGTGAGGCCGAAGAAAGGTTTCATCTCCACGCACCGCGGATGCGGCATAACACGTCTTGGACAGCAGGAGACCGATATCTATGGAACCGTCAACCAACGGTTTATTGGCGGCAGGCTAAGTGCTAGGGCCAGGGCGATGCCGAAGGCTCATGTGGAGAAGGTCGAAATAAAGGGCTCGATTTCATGATCAGAAGTTCCGAAGGGGCGTTGATGAATGTGCAGCTTATGAATGAGCCAATGAGAGTCCTCCGTACCCGAAGTGAGGAGAAGGGGGCGGCGCATACCCATATCATGGTCCAAAGACTGATGACATCGTGTAGAAGACGACGCGGCAGAGGGCATAGGCTCGCGAGTTCGCCAGTAAAATGACAACGGGCCATCGATGACGGCGTTGATCGGGGCCCGCCTAGCAATTGTAGAGCTGACTGGTAGAGTATGCAGTCCTCGTGCCAATGTCAAGGCAGCATCATCGCGCTATGTTTTCACAAAGGGGCGTTTAGAGGCATGACTGAAGCCTGTGGTATTGAGGAGCCGGTTTAAAACGGTAACATGTCATTGCTTTGTCTTCTGAAGCAGGCTGACGGTACGAGTAAACGAAGACATGGCGAATGGGGATGGGGGCTGGCCTTGAGTCGGATCGGGCCGTCCACTGAGAGTATTTTTCATGCCAACGGCTATGGTCCGCAGTGTATTGTTGTAGCCAGAAGGGGTGGTGGAACTAAGGCCGTTGACAATGTTGCTACTGGTATCAGACGCGTGTATTTGCGCCAGTTGATGATAGAATTTTGGACCGTTCGGCGCGATTCCAGCTAGATCTTTGTGTGATGTGACATTTGACTGTTTCCAGACTTTGGAGTCGATCAACCTTTCTTTTGCTGACCTTTTTTGCTGATTGAGGCTGAATATGGCACGATCATACTGCAGCATAGGAGTGATACAAAATCCAAGCAGGAAGTTTAGGTTAACTCGTCAGGTGCAGTATAATTATCAACAGTGGTGCTGGCAGCCAATTGATGCCATGCAGCTGAAAAAGCAAGTCAGTGTTGTACCCAGGGACAGCAAGGTGTTGCACACAAAGACCGCAGGTAGGTTCAGGCTGCAGCTGCCAATACGGTAACGACACGGCTCTCACGTATGAGGTCTTGAACAAGCAGAATGGGGACATTGTTCATGACCGTCTTGGGATGTCAAGGGTGCCTGCAATTATGTGGGATACACACCGAAAAAGCTAGCAAATCAGCAAAAGCCGAAGGACTTGCGTGCATCTGGCCCAGCTAGGGCCCGGCCCAATCTTCTGGGCATCCGATCCTAGGGTATCGTTCGTGCGTACAGTACAGCACTCCTGATCTTGATTAATGCTGCAAAGCCATGGCGGATGAAACGTCCGCTACCGCAAAGTCAAAGCTCGGATGTCAAGACGGTGAGAGGCCGCGAATGTGCCGCGCTCTGAGTGGACGAAAGAAAGTGACGAGCACGCCAAACATTCTGTCCGGGTGGAAAACGAGAGTGCATGGGTGGGCAGACGCTGAGGTTTGGTCCTTCAGCACAGCAGAGGTTGGGATGGAGTTGAAAGGCGCGAAGTTGTCACGCACGCACGGGCGATCTTTCTTGACCGGTCGAGCCTCCTTCCATTTCCATTTCCTCTGGCGCCTACCCTGTCTGGCCTGGCTGATCTCCGATGGTCATGGCCTTGTAATGCTATTGGCTGAGTTGGCCATGATGGGAGTTGGAAGGCACAGTGCGATACGGTACTTGCTAAATGCTCCGCCATTCAGCGCCCCCGTTCTGTCGCCTTTCACCTGCCGGCTGTCAGTGGCCGAGCCCATGCATGCAACGGGGGACTCCCCGCTCTCCGCTTCCTCCACTTGAGCCATCGCCCCTGCCAGGTATCGCACCTTCTACTCCCGTCCTCAGGATGTCATAAGAATTGGCCCCCGATAGCATACAAGACGAAATAATTTGATCATCTTATGCCAGCTTAGGCTAGCATTTAGGCTACATTATTTCTGTAGCCTAATTCTTAAGGAAATTTCTTCCGACACCCATCTGCTACTGTAAGTTAACCTCAACCGGTACCTTGACGCCTCGCTCTGAAGATCACACCCGTATGCTCCGGGAAAGGTGTTTTATTCAGTCCTCGTCTTTACAATCAACAAACACTCCTTGCCGAAATCGCGAAGCTTTTAGCATGTTCCAGAATGTTTTCTGGTGGAGCACCTGACGTCGGCTGCTCTTGCCATTGATTTGTCGATTACATTGTCACTATGTGAGTCGGCTGGACCATCTGCCGATTTTTCGAAGGCTTTAGACGAAGAGATTCCAGGCCTGTCTCTACTGTGCACGGAGACTGCCTAGCTGCAGGACATACCCTGTACCAGGAAGATGGAAAAGTAGACGGCAAGATCCAAAATAAGGTTGAGAGATCTTACGGTATCGCAGGATCCTCTCTAAAGCCAAAGTATTCCTGCTGCAGAGTCTATGTAAGAACCGATCTGATTCTCTCGCAGAAGAATCCAGTTTGCGATGCAATACTTGTCCTGCTTTACAGGAAGAACACACTAGATCGTTCCCATGTTGCACCATGCTTGTCTGATGCAGAAGCAACACAAAGTAGAGAAGAAGGTGCAGCTAATCATGATCAAGACATGTTTCCACCTCAAAATTCGCCTGCAATGAGTTTGTTCTACTCCTGATCGGGACAAGTGTTTCATAAGAAACAAAGAAGATGGATGTCAAGAACCATTCCTCTGTCACTCTCGAATCGAACTAGACCCAGGCCCAGTCAGAAACTCTTGAACAGAACAGGGGTATGTGTCATGTATGCGTATGCAGGAAAAGTTACTTGTTTTCCTGGTCTCAAAAGACGATGAACCAGGAGCGTCCCAACTAAGCAAGCTTTACACCGTAGGATAGGATCTCCCCAGTCAATTTGCACCCATGCAGATCTAGCTCAGGCGTCGATCCGCCTGAGCTGCTCATGACAAAGCCAGGTTGGTTCATCACAGCCCTGACAACTCGAGCATACGCAGTCAAATCATCACCAGACACACTATTAACATTTGTGGACGATCGCCACCTCAAATCCATCCTAGGGTATATGGCGTGATGGAATAACGAGGAACTACTTTTAGCTCTTCCGGGGTAGCTCAGTCGTCCTGCTCCTTCAAATCGGGGTTTGAGGTGACATATTGGCCAAATTTGTTCGCTTCTGTTTTCCGAATCCAGCACTTTGTCAAACCAAGCCACTCAAGCTAACTTGAAAAGTAGCAGTATGCTGCAGAAAGAAGGCCTTGGCCAAGAATTGGACCTTCTGCGGTGGTCCTTTCCCGCGGATGCTTACTTGGGCCCGCGATGGGGAATTCTCCCGCAAAATGAGCGTTATCCAAAAGCCCAGGCCCCCTTTCAAAAGGACTTGCTTGCTGTGAGACACGAAAGAGTTGGAAACACAGATCAACGTTCATTTGGTAACCAATAGATCACCAACCAGGAGGGTTGCTGCACCTTAGCATGACGAATGAAGCTGAGTATCGCACCTCTTGATAATACCTCGATGTGCGTCTCCAAAAGAGTGCATCCCAATGGATTATCATACATTCGTTTACGGTTTCCGCGTTGATGCGATGCCTTCCAGGAGTTTATCGATCGAAGTACCTTATAGGAACGTCAACGCTTGCCCAACAGCACGGATGAAGAGCTGTTGTTACCTGTCAGTGAAGCCCATAGTGATGTTATATTAATTGGAAATCTAATGACGGTGTCAGGAAAGTATACCCATCATATTCTAGTTCTAGAGATTGTCCACCCTGGGTGGCGGGAAGGAAGTTGTGTTACCCTCCAGCTGCCCTGATGAAACTGGGTGCGCAGCTATCCACAGTTCACGGCACCTTGCCGATGAACGATCAGACAAGCATCAGGCACTTCAACCGCCCATCTTACTCATTTTGAGGGTATAGACCCTATCACCAATGGAACGTCGCAACAAAGAATTCCAATACCAATGGACAATGTGAGAAATCTCACGCGTCTGAGGGGCAAGCATCAAGTGAGCACATCAACGGTGAACATTTATTTTAATGAATAGCTGACCGAGTAAAGTTCACAGAATGATGTGTCCTTGCATTCCTCATCCTGGCGTTTGGATTGAAAGCATGCAGGTTTCCGGACAGTCTATCCAAGATCCTTGATGGTCTTGTACGCGGCCAAGCCTCTCGAAGATGATCGTATCAGATTCTTTACGAAGCATGCATTGATTGACATGCTCATGACCTGACCTCTTGCAGGAGGCAGGACAATATTCAATCAGGCAGGACATTAGACATCCTGATGATGAGATAAGAATAGCCATCGTCAAGGGGTGAGTATAAGTCATGATTGCGATTGGCGAACGAGACTAAAGTTCCGTACCTGGATTGGCCCAACGCATCCGGTGTAATTCGGGAAGAGAAGCATGACATTGCGTTATGCACATCATCGCCGGGGGTGTTGATCATGGAAGGCAGAGGCAGCGGCAGAGGCAGAAGCCACAGCAAGTGAATGCACGAACACAGCATTGATTTCAAGTAATCCTTGAAAGGGTCTTGGCCTTGATTTTGATAAAATTAGGCAAACATGGAAGTCTGCGGACCGTTCGTTACGGAGTACTGTCTTGAGGTTTGTTGGCTTACATGGATGGGTTGATCATGGTTCCAGGCTAATCCCCGTACCTAGTGTTTTACCATAGCCATTGTCTTAAACTCGAGACATGATTCTACATTGTTTGCTGTTGATATTGACAATATACTACCTGAATTTGTTAACTCGTCAAATTGCCTTCATCTATGAGGACCTGTTACTGAAATATTGGACTACTCATTATTGACCATCTGCTGGATGTCCTCGGTGTAAGTGGACGGGACGGAATGGAGTGCACCCACTAACTATTAGGGGTCTTGTGAGCTCTATCGGCAGTGGCTTGGCGGACTTAGAACTGCTCCAGGCTAACGTTAGGTGTCCGCCTTGTGGAGTCATACGCTAAGCCTACCTCAGCCTAGACGCCACTCAAATAACAGTCATCCACCAAAAAATGACGATGTTACCTGAGCTGGAAGGGAAGGACTCATGAGGGATCCATCTTTGATGACTCTATCAATACTCCTCCATCATTTCTCGGTCAAATCTTAGTACCATTGCCACGCGACAAACACCCAAGCAAGGCAGCCAGTCGGTCTCTCAGTCATCGCCTTGACTCATCGAGACTGATACACGATCCTAGACAAATAAACAAATACCTTCACCTTGACGTCTCACCTTTCTTCTCTCTCCTCTCTCCCTCAGCTCGTCGCAAACTACACGTTCCTTGTCCCCGGGCATGCCGAAGAAAAGGAACCACATCAAGTCCTTCAAGCCAATCTCAACGGCCTCTCCGTCTTCTTCAACGTCGAATAATACCTCTGGTAAGTACAGCTGGTCCGACACAATCCTAATCGCAATCACGATCGCTACACCCCTCCTCTCTGATCGCCCGGCCTCCGACCACCTCTCGGCTCGCTTCCTTGCCTTTTGAACCCCCTCCCTTCCCCTCATATCTCCAGACCGCGTGGTAGCCAGAGTCTCACAAGTGGTGCGCAGCAGACAAGCCCTCCCGAAGCGTCAATGAGTTGCTAGCAAACCTGCGTCGTACCTCGATTAGCCCCTCCGCCGCCTCCCAGTCAGCCCTGCCTGCGACTGCTCCAAGCGTACCCCCGTCCATCAGAGAGATCCTCCAGATCCCAGACACACCAGCCCCCGCTCCTCGTCGTCAAGTCCGTCAGAGATTCGATGGTAGCGGTAGGAGACTCCCTGCTGGCCCTCCTCCACCGAGGAGCTGGGTCTCCCGCCAATTTACGGATGCCACAACTGAGGCCTCCTCCTCGAGCCAGTCGCGGTTGAGTGCAAGAGGACTGGAAGACACTTGTTTACCGGGAACTTATCTTCCTGCCCGTGGAAGTCTGATAGACATCGTCCTGCAGAAGCTTGCATACGACTGGGCTTTCCACCGTGTGTACAATCAGTACCATTTGTACTTTGTGCCTAACCATTTGAAGGCAGCCTTGATCCGCTATGTTGGAATAACCAGCGAAGATGGACTCTCTTTGAGTGATCTTAAACTCATTCTGTTGCCACCACCAGATACCTTTGGCGAGGATGAGTTAGATAGCTTAACGGCTTCGAACTTTGAAGTCAACTACCTCGATCTTTCGGGCTCCGCATGCCGGTCAATCAGACTCAAAGACGTTAGTGACTTGCTATTCCCCGCCAGGGAACAGGAACCTGCGGAAGAACTGCAGGAATCTTGGGATGTATCCGAGGCTATCCTAAGCCCTCCACGATCTTTGCTGCCCAACCTCACCCACCTCTCGCTGGCCTTGCACCCTCAAAATAGTTCATCAGCATCATGGAAGCATCTCCTTGCCTTGTCTTCCAAACTTACGACACTCACACACCTGAGCCTGGCCTTCTGGCCCGACCCATGCTTGACACCACGGTCTCGCCTGGCCACCGTCTCCTCCCCACAGGGACATCGTATTCCTTACGGCGGGACGAATCTATATTCACATGCCATTGACCGTGATTGGAGTGAGGCACTACTAGTCTTGCGCACATTAAGTAAGAATTTGTATGCGCTTGAGTTTCTTGACCTCACTGGCTGCTGTTCTTGGTTCCATGCTCTGATGGCTGAAACCGGTCACGACTTTGTCAACTGGGCTGATCACTGGGGAAAGATCACTGAACTACGTCTCCTTACAGGGTGGACACCTGGACCCGACACACTGCCGTCTGAGAGAGGGAAGTACATTGAAGGTGCTCAAACAGCGAAACTTGTTGAGAAACACATTCGAACGATGAGAGCAGGCAAAGGAAGGTTTATTGTTGTAGAGCGCGACAGTTTAGACGACTTATAGACAGCGAAACTAGATATCCACATTATATGTTTATGAACAGAAGTTTCCCAATTGACTACGCCACAGAGCGAGGTCTGGCTGACCAAAGAGCTTTGAACTTGCTGTTCGAAGCAAGAAGGTCCTTTGGCTTACCGATCTCGACCACGCAGCCCTTTTCCATCACAATTACGCGGTCGAAATCGATGATAGTATCGAGACGATGTGTGATAGACACGACTGTATGCTCCTTGAATTCGTCCTCAATGATGGCTTTGATAACTTCCTCGGTCTTATGGTCTACACTGTCATCTTGTCAGTTGTTTCCAGTTCCCAAAGTGATGATTTGGTCATCCACAAACCTGCTCGTAACTTCGTCAAGGAGAACAACTCTTCCGTCATGCTTCCTTAGGACTGCTCTTGCTAGGAAGAAGAGTTGCTTCTGGCCATGACTCAACATATCGTCGTCGAAGGAAGCGTCCAGCCCCCGATGCTGTTCTATAGCATCGGACAGTCCAACAAGGCGTATTGCTTCGTTGATGTCAACTTCGGAGTAGACATCTCGTGGGTCTACGTTGTGCCGAACGGTGCCTGGCAGGACGAACTGATCCTGTGTAAGAGTGATGAGGCGGCTGCGAATGGTATCGCGTGGCAGTGAAGAAAGAGATGTTCCATCGATAGTGATGCTACCAGAAGAAGCATCAAGAAGTCGCAGAAGTGCGAGGAACAAAGATGATTTACCACTAAATGCAATTAGTTGGGTGTAGGAACGAGGGTTGGACATACTGACCTTCCTGTACGACCGCAGATGCCGATTTTCTCCCCAGGCTTGATCTCCAAGGATACAGCATCGAGAGCGTTAACAGCGTCTTCCTTTCCATCTCCATACGACGCCGTCAAGTTGTTAACTTGTATAGCACCTTTATCAGGCCACTGGGGCGGAGGCTCCTGCGTCTCGCCAGGTAAGTCCTCTTCTCCAGTGTCCTCAGCAAACTGCTTGATACGAGCTACAGCACCGATAGATGTCTCGATCGACGTCCAGAACTGAATGAGCAGGTTGACGGTCTCGCTCAAAGAGATAAGCTGGACGAGTGATACACCCGTCAAACCCACGTCCACTTCACCGCGAAGACGAACAGCGAGTCCAACGAGGAGTAAAGCGAGACCCGCGGTCGTCAAATCGAGAACCAAGACGAGCCAGCGTTGAACAATCATGAGGAGATAAAATGGTCTTTGAGAACGGTCGACAAGGGCATGGTTGGCTTCTATAACAGCGTCACTCCAACCGAAAGCACGTATACTTGCTAGACCAGATAGAGTCTCGAGGAACTGTGTATACAAAGGCGCTTTCTCTTCGAGATCTAAGAGACGGAGTTGACGGGATGTTCGAAGGTAGCCACGCTGGAGATAGAAGTAGACCGCGCCTAGGAGAGGGAATGTTGCTGCTATATAGGGGGTTGAGGCGGCGAGGAGACCAGCTTTGGCGATGGCACCGAAGAAGCCTATATCGTTAGTGCAGTTTCTTGACTGAGAAGCTGTTGGATGTTGACTTACTGGCGAGAGTTACGACGAGGCCCAAGGGAAGATGGTTATCAACCATTCCTATATCTTGAGAGAACCTGGAGATGTCAGTATCCGGCCGCTACTTACGGATTTAGTCCTACCTAGTTGTTATGGAACCAAGATCTGCTGTAGTAAAAAGCGACAATGGCGCCCTATAACGTTAGCATGAAGTGTTGAGATATGACAGGCCATAGACTTACCGGATAACAGTAGACAGTAGCCTCTTGTGCAGAGTGATGCCAGACTTTGCTGCTACCAAGACAATGACAAACCTGGCTTCTAGTTAACCCTCAACATTTCCAATTTGTTAGACGCCACGTACCATATGAGGATCGCAAACCAAATGACGCCCATGATCTGCAAGGCAGCATAGATGCCAAGGTAGTACTCCGCTCGATCGTTTCCCTTCTCATTGTCATCGGTCCAAAATTTGAGCCAGATTGCTAGAAACGAGTTAACATTGTATCATCGTAATTCTGAGTGGGCTTGACAGACTTGGAAAGCTCTCGAGGAAACCCCAGACGATCTCGAGTCCGAGGAGGGCAACCATGAATAGACCGCCAGTGCTGCTGAAGTAGTATCGGTACACTGTCGAGTCTCCCCGCTGTCGACGTGGGTCTTCCTGTTCATCATGTTGCTTGGGAGCTGTCTGTTTTGGCTGAGTGGTCTGTTCGATAACATCCTCCTCAACTGTATTTTCCAAAACTTCGTGTGTCGTCTTGCCTTCCAATAGAGATTGCACATATCCACCCGCATTCTCAAGACTACGGAATGATCCTTGTTCAGAGATATTTCCTTCTTTGCTCAGACAGATGATATGGTCAGCGGCAGGCAGAAAGTTTGCTGTTCGACAGTCAGCCACCAAATACCAGTACTAGTTATAGGTTAACTCACCTGATTGAGTAGCAAGAATGGTCGTTGTTTTCCACTGTCGCAACAGGCCTTGCTTGCCAAAAAGATTTTCGAAAATTGTCTGTGCAGTCTGACTATCTAGTCCACTCAAGACATCATCAAGAAGAGCGACTCTTGGCTGGGAGTAAACAGCCCTCGCCAAAGCCTAAAAGGTCATTATCTAGCACCATACTCTTCAATCCGGAACTTACCACTCGTTGCTTCTGACCGCCACTGAGAGCAAGGCCTTTGCTACCGATAACAGTACTATCGCCCTGTGGAAGCTGACTGAAATCCTTCTCAAGATCACAGGCTTTGACCACATTTTGATAAAGGGTACCATCGAAATGAGCGTGACCAATGATGTTATCTCGAATTGTTCGATTCTATTCGGTCAGTATAAGATAGCAGAGCAAGTATTTAGTAGACGTACCACAAGCCAAGGACTTTGCTCACACCAAGCAATACGTTCGCTGTAAAGACTGACTGTTCCGGTTGTGGATGGAACTTCTCCAAGGATCGCTTTTAAGAGAGTGCTTTTGCCTGAAGCTACTGGACCCAAAAGAAGAACAAGTTGGTTGTAGTTGATTTTGAATGACAAGTCCTGCAGTAGAGTGCGCTCTTCTGACCATGCTATGTTGGCATGGGAGACCTCAACTGCAAAACTGCTAGTATCGGCGTCTCCTGCAGACGGCAAAGTGGTCTCTCTTAGCATCCTAAGTTCAATAGAGTCGGTTCCCGCTCCGGGAGATACTGTTGAGCTTGATCCAGACCGGACTTTGCGAGGATCACGGCGTGTTTCTTGGACCAAGAATTCCTGGATCCTCTCAAAAGCGCCCAGGGCAGCACTCATATCAAGGATAACCTCAAACATGAAGAACAACGGCTGTGCAAGAAGGATAATGAGTGATAGTGCAGAGAACATCCTGGTAGCGTCCAGAGTCTCAGAAGAATTGGAAGCAACCCCTTGGAACAGAGCGAAGGCCGCTACAGGAGACATCATCAGGGGTACTTGAGCAATGGCAGACGTAACGCTGCTGACGATTCTGAAGGGCCTTGAGGCTCTGATCTCTTCAGCTCGAAGATTGAGGATGGCGATGGATAGGTTTTGAGCCAGACCGGAACATTTTATGCTCTTGATATGACCTATCATGGCAGAGGTGATGCCTGGTACAGAGTTAGGATACAAGTATAAACTCGGAGGAATGAGTACGAACCAACTCGTTTCTGTGTCTTCTCCAGCCATCCTATCTGGTACTTGCGTGCAAGCGGTGATACCAGGACAGTAGCAATGAGTGCAACGAGGGAAACTATAATGGGACCAGAAGCAGCGTATCCGATATGAGTACTCAGGAGCCAAGTAGCTATGCCAAGCTGGATGATATTGGCCCAGAATTCGTGAATCTCCCTGACGGCTCTTACTATGACGTTGACCTAGGCATGTTAGTCTGTTTCTTAGTATCGCGAAAGCTCTTACATCAGAAGACATGAGCGTCACGGCTGCAGAATCATCTGTGGCCGTACTGCTGAGACCTGTAGCTTTGGAGAATACCGCAGAGACAAGAACACCCCGTAGAAGGGTAACAGAACGAGCATTGCGGTGCCAGTAGAGGGCCTGAGAAAGGGCTATACCTATGTAGACCAGACCGTATGCTCCAACGAGGCCATGACCGATGCTGATTGGTTGAGATGTATCGTCGAGGAATACAAGTAGTCGATTGAGAACGAGCGGCTGGCATATGGTGAATGCTAGAAGCGCTAGACGAGGAACAATGACCGCAACGATGGGCCATCGTAGAGTAGAGATGCAGCACCGAATAAGACGGTGCTTGCCGGCCGGAACTAAGCCAGCATTTAGTACATGGACATCACAAAGAGTTGTTGGAATATAATACCATCTAAATCTATCTGAGAAAGGGAGAAGGAAAAGCAGACAAACCTTTCTGTTTGTCCCAATGCCTCCAGAACCTGCCAATCAACCCTGCCGAACCCATATCCTCATCCAGCTCAAACAAATCCATCGGCCGCAGTAACTTCCGAAATCCCGTCAACAGCAACGGTGCCACCCACGCAAAAACGGCCCGGGCATAAAGTCCGGCCGTGACCTCGGGCGAGTGGACCCCAGAGCCGGAGACAAGGTACGGAGCTTTGCTCCACCCTTCCGCAACGACGAGTATCCCCTTGAGGACAAACGCCGCCGTGAAAACAGCCGGAATGGCCACATTCACGGGGACGAGCCAGAGGGTGCGAAGGAGCGCGACATCCAGGAGCAAAGACACGGCGAAGAAGACATTCAAGAGCGAGGATGGACGAGCAGATTTGGCATGTTCGGCACGGGAGAGGATACAGGACATCAGGCTTGAGGCAAATGACACACATGCAGCAGCGATGGATACGCGATCTAGACGCGTGTTGGAAGGCCGAGGAAGAGTCGCCCAGAGCACGATAAGCACGAGATGGAGAACAGCCACAAGGGTGATGAGAGTCAGTTTGATGGAGCGAAGACGATGGCCGGTGACTTTGACGGGAGCATTTTGAAGATGGAAGATACGAAAAGGGGCGATAATAAGTAGAAGAGAGGCTGGAATGAGCACGAGAATGGATTGTTCAAAGACGAGAGTAAAGTCGAAGCCATCACGGCATTCGGGAGGGACGAAAGGGCCAAAGGAGGCGTCGATGGATGGAGCACAGTTAGTAACGTTCATTTTAGTCACTTTGAAGAGCGAGTGGAAGATGAAAGAGGAGAGGATGAAAGAGTGAGGGGAAATAGAGGAGCTCTTATTTATTTGGTATAGGTAGTTGTTGTTAATAATAACACGGCAACTGATAACAGACGGAATAGGAAGGTGGTTTATTCAGCTAAGGATGTAAACAAAATAACAACAAAATGATTAACTAAAACACCAGAATAGGTATAGGATAAAATGAGTCAAAGAACCAAAATTATATAAATTAAGTCAAAGCGCCATTTTGTTTTGTAAAATATCGACGATCTCTTTTTCCAACGTGGAGAAGAGGCAAGTAAAGCCAAGCCAAGTCATTCGGCGTGAGTCACCTGTGATACAATTGCCTACTAGGGCAGTTTATACTGTAAATTAGTTAGCGATGCACTAAAGAAACCAGAAACTGCAAGTCAGTGACATAGACCTGAAAATAGAGAAGGAAGATGCTATTAATTCTATACACTGTGTTGGCGTAGATATTTATATAGAGTGAATAGTAGACAAATTCAACTTGATCAAATCAAGCCTCGTCTCTCAGGACATCAATTGCACCTCTCACTCATTTCATCTCCATTTCATCAACTGCTGTTTTATCATTCATTGCCTTTCATCTGGAATTCAACAACCTCCGAAATGACGTCGGCAGCATCTGAGTCTGTAGCTACGATTCTCTGCAACTCCAAGCAGACGCGCTTCCAAATCACAAACCATCGCGAAGTAAGTAATCATTAATCCATTAACCAATTCATCGCTAATAACCAACAGCTCGATATCGATGGTGTAAACATCACTGTAACTTCAGGCGACAAGCCAGTTGGCAAGGGAAAGGCCAAAGGGAAAAGTGATGGCGTTGAGATTCTTTCTGGCGCTAAACTTCGACTTAAAGAGGGCCAGCGATATGCTCTTGTAGGAAGAAATGGAACTGGAAAGTCTAGTAAGACCCCAATTTCGTGTCGAGGTAATATTCGAGATGCTTACAATGGTTTATAGCTCTTCTCAAAGCCATTGCGGAAAAGCTCATCCCTGGTATCCCAGAAGAGACGAGAATTGCTATTCTGCAACAAACCAAACTTACAGATGAAAAGACGGAGGAGAACCCGAAAGTGCAGACGAGCGATGAAGTGTCTGTGCTAGAGCAAGTCATAGAAAAGGCCACTGCGAAGCATGCCATTGAGCAGGACATCAAAGGTACTTCCTCCATTTCTCCAAATGCCACGGCCCTCTAACACTCACCTCCAGGTCTTACAGAAGGCATAAACGCCTCTGATCCATTCACTCCAGTCAGAGCTTTAAGACAGCTCAAGCATCAGAAACATCAAGAGCGTCTCTTTCGTCTGGACAAAGATGCTCGACTTCGTAGCGGTACTCGTGGTATGGCAGCTCGAAAAGCACTGACAGCATATGAAAAAGTTGTAGAAGAGTCAAATAATCTGTAAGCAACTTTTCCCTCTGTTGTTTTCTTTACTGAAATTTTATAGACTCGAGCAACCAAATGCAGAAATCTCACCTGAAGCTCTCAAAGACGAGACCCAGGAAGCCGTTGATATGCTTGCGGATCTTCAACTCCAGGTCGACCCAACTCGCGTATCAGAAATCGAATCCAAAGCCAAAAAGATCCTCACAGGCTTGGGCTTCTCTGAGACTCTCATCCAGAAACCCATCTCAAGCTTATCCGGCGGTTGGCACATGCGCGCCTCTCTCGCCACGGCCCTGGTTCAAGAAACAGACATCCTCATCCTTGACGAACCGACCAATTTCCTAGACCTGTTAGGAATCATATGGCTGCAGCGCTACCTACAAGGTCTTGAAGAGACTGATAACCCACCTACTCTCATCCTCGTATCGCACGATCGCGACTTTACTTCTCTCTGCACAGATCTTCTCATTCTCAAGGACAAACAACTCACCTATTTTCATGGCGATCTACCGACCTATGAGGAATCGCAGAGTGAGCGAAAGCAATGGCTTACTACAATGAAAGAAGCACAGGATAAGCAGAAAGCACATATCGAAAAGTCTATCGCCGCCAATATGAAAGCTGGCAAGGCAAACGATGACACTAATAAGTTGCGTCAAGCAAAGTCTCGTCAGAAGAAACTTGATAACCGCTGGGGGTTGCAGGTCAGTGCAAAAGGCGGTCGCTTCAAGCTCAACAGAGATCTTGTGGGCTATCACTTGACTGCGCGTGAGGACATTGATATTCCGCCTGAGGATCGCCCTGTTGTGGTGAACCTGCCTGAGCCACCTGATCTACGGTTCCCTGGTGCTCTGATATCTCTTGAGAAGGTTGCATTTCGCTACTCATCCAAGACCCCTCTTGTTGTACAGGATATTACACTTTCTGTCGGCATGGGAGATCGTATCGGGATTCTCGGTCTCAACGGTGCTGGCAAGTCGACTCTTATAAAGCTTCTTGTTGAAGAATCTCGACCGACAGCAGGAACCCTAACGACTCACCCAAGACTTAAGCTGGGATACTACTCTCAACACGCTGTTGAAGCTCTGCAGACACTCGGTCGCTCAGAACCTACGCTCACGGCACTCGCACTTCTGACTCGAGAAGTCGAAGGTGAACTCACAGAGGGCGACCTCCGCGGTCTATTAGGCCAACTTGGTCTTCCAGGCCGGATAGCATCAGATGTGCCACTTTGCAAACTATCAGGAGGACAAGTAGTACGGTGCGAACTAGCTCGACTGTTCTGGCGCCGACCACATTGCCTTGTGCTCGATGAAGTCACCACCCATCTTGATTACGAGACCGTCACAGCACTGCGCGAGGCGCTTAGAGATTGGGAGGGCGCTGTAATCCTGGTGAGTCACGATCGATGGTTCATGCGAGGTGTCATAGAGGGTGCGAGGGAGGAGGATGAAGAGTCAGAAGAGGATGACGATGAGGAGATCGTAAGGAGACGAGTTGTGTATAGATTGAAGGGAGGGGCGATGAGTAAGTTGGAGAATGGTGTGGATGCGTTTGAGCAGCTTATGGAGAAGAGGGTCAAGAAATTGCTTCAGGACTAGGTGGTACTCGAGATGGAAAACTTCTCAGGCAGTCTATTCTCTGCTGGCCATGGCATAGCATTGATCTCATGTAACTACACCCTGCCTTCCAAAATGCTCGGGTTCGCCAGGATCTTGAAAAGACCATGGTCCAGCATCTTGATGTTCATCTCTCCACCTTCAGGTACATCAACAATCGTCCCGTCGATACAGACCTTGCGCCACCTCTCATCACTCTCCAACACCGAAATCTTGACCTCGTCCACTTCATCGTAGCCAACACTCTCACCATCAGGCCAGTTCATACCGACGTGTTTGCCCCCGTCATACGCTTTCATCATGACATCCATCGTACGATCACCACCGATAGGTCCAAAATGCACTAGACGAAGCTGTGATTGCAAGGGTTTAGTGGCTGGTGAGATTGTAAATGTTCGCTCGAGGTTTGAGACAAGAGAAGTGAGAATATAAGCGTGCTTCTCACGAGGGATGTCCTCAAAGGTGCTAGAACCATGATGGCGGACAGAAACCTTTGCAGCATATGGATGAGACTCTTTGAGAAGTTCTCCAGCTACCATACCAAACCGTTTATCGCCATGGACACGGTACTCAGGAGTATCACTCTCATAAACGATACTTGCGTGAAAACCATAGCTGGCGACGATAGCTCCCTGAAGGTGTGTGATGGAAACTTCCTCCTTCTGAATCTGGGTTGGATCTTTGATTGAGGTCTCTCCTTTGGTCTTGTCCGTAAACTTGACGATTCGTGATCCTGATGAGAACGATGCTCGGAATACAGGAAGATCGGCACTGACTCCTTGAAATAGTGTTCGAAGTCCAAGTACAAACGGGCTTGGGCCTGGTTCAGAGTATAAAGGCTTATGAGTTGAGTGAAAGAGGGCATTTCCTGTACCGAGAGGAAGCAGCGCGATCGTAGGTGGGATCTCAGGGACCTCGTTTCCATCGGAGCCGTTGAGAAGGTCTACGACACCTCCGTCTCCGCTAAGAAGCACAATTGTCCTCGCTTTTGATCGCTCTTCTGAAGCCCACAGTTTCCGTGCATAGTCTCGAATGGTTTCTTCACTCTCTGTATGGATGAGACGAAATTGCTGGTTTCCTGTGTCTGCAAGCATTTTCCAAAGAGGCTGCAGGACGTCTTCCCAAGCCTTCAGAGCCTGTCCTACACCGGATTTCACCGAGACGATGACATCCACCTGGTTCGTGGTACCATGCTCGTTGGCAGAGCCGTGCTTCAGATGAGGGGGAAGTTCGGTCAGAGTAATGCTGCGAAGCTCTGACGGAATTTCTTGAGACTTCAAGATCGACAGTTGATATGGAGATTCCTTGTTGTCCTGATCCTCCTTGAGCAGGAAGAGGAGAAAATGTGGAGGGGAATCTGTGTTTGCTTTGACCTCTCGAACTA
Source organism: Fusarium sp. MBC 364 (assembly GCA_030777805.1). Classification (NCBI taxonomy): domain Eukaryota; kingdom Fungi; phylum Ascomycota; class Sordariomycetes; order Hypocreales; family Nectriaceae; genus Fusarium; species Fusarium sp. MBC 364. Next base: position 151,727 of record JAPFSC010000092.1, read on the forward strand.
ACACGAGCTCATGGAGAGAAGCCTTGTCGGATGCCCCGGTACTGGTCCAAGTGAGGTTCCCCTCGGTGACTGACACGTTTTCGACTTCGGTCATTTTAGTCAAGCGGAAATATGCCGTCTCAGAGGATGTTATATGGAGTTCTAAGGGTCAAGGATAGATGTAGACGGAAGATGGATGTGGTATGTGGTATCTTTATTGTTATCTGGCGCAGTGCCAATCATAAATATGTGCGAGGTAAACAAATGCAACAAAATTTCCCGCCAGGAACGATAGTCAACAGTATTCGTTCGGCTAAGTGTGTGATGTCTTCGGGCTGTGAATTTGGAGATGATGAACAATCCAAGTTCAAAAGCCCTCAACGATCCTTCTGTCGGCCTTGGTGGGGCTTCTGCTTACCAAAAGATAATGGTAACCAAAGCACAATAATCCTGCAATCAATTCAACTCCTGAAGGATCGCTTTTAGCCGATGAGATGAAGCAAATATCTAGATTGAGTGTATGACCCAAAATTTACGTTTTCATCGGCGGGCTGCCTTGGCCAAGGGACCCCAGTTTTCTCTTGGGTTCATCTGGTATCGCACCAACTTCTGCTCTCCTTTTCTACGCGCAAGACGTGCCAGGCTCTCGTCAAAGACAAGGGTCTTGCGCAACTCCATTTCGCTAGGAACAGCGTTATCCTCTCCGTTTTGCGCGTTGGCGGAAGTGGCTGCGGCGGGTTCAGCAGGAGTTTCTTGTTCCACGCCTTCCATTGCAGAGTCATCTTTGGGTGCCTCTTCTACAGTCTCGGGCTTCTCTTGTCCGATAATTCCAGCATCAGTAAGAATCTTCCACGCTGCTGAGTTTTTCTTGATGCTGGATTCCTTGATGGGTGACTTCTGACGGATCCATTCTGTGATGATCCACCAGATTGTAGACCAAGGAGCGTCTGTCTTGATGCTGCCGGGTCGGCAATGACTTCTGGCAGTGCGGTAACCCAAATGAATCAAAGCTCCTCGAACCATATCCTCGCTGGGTGTCACGCAGCTCACTACATTAGCCAAGCGACTGGGGATAATGAAGAAGGGGTAGTTGTCGATAGCTGCAAGCTGAGCATCCTTAGGGTCCACGGGTTCCTTGACCTCAGGGCCTGGAAGATTCTCCTCGAGAGCTGTTCGCAGCATGCCCTCAAGTCTGGGCATTGTACCGTAAATTGAACGGTCCGCCTTGGGGATCTGCTCGAGAAGTCTCTCGATAAACTCTTGAGAATGGATGTGTCCACCATACATGGGACCGTTGATGTGCATCTTCAGTCCGCAGTGCTCGCAATGTCTGTCGGCGGAAGGACCTTGTGCCATAGTATGCTTGTAAAAGGCACCACTGCCCTTCTTATTGGGGGAAGGCTTGCTCCTCAACATATGCTGGGTTTCCCAAGCACCACAACCAGCGTCGCAACTGTACACCAGCATGGTCTTAGAAGCAAGGAACTTGACCGATTGGGGTGACTTGACCACCTTGATGAAGAACTTAGTGTAGAAGTCGATGGAGAGTGAGAGGAGAGGCTCAATTGTCAAGCCATAACGGGCCGCAGAGGTGGCTACGGCATTCAAAACGAGTCGCAGACCAGCCTCGTGAGAGTGCATGCCCTTGATGGGAATTCCGCCATACAGCGCGAATGTCTTCTCGCAGTAGCTGTGTCCTGCCCACACCGCACTATCCGTGCAAGTGATGCAAAGTAGACCACCATCATCTTTCACGGACTGCACAGCAGCGTCAAAGAAGGGCGCGGCAGTACCGTAAGGATCAAGATCGATAACATCGAATTTGTTGGCCTTGCCTGGACTTCCTGCCTTGTCCCTGTTCGATAGGTCGTCCGCGATTCCACGGTACATGAGCGCAAGCGCATCGCCTTGGGTAACAGTAATCTTGTCCTCAAGTCCGTTGTGCTTGGCATTCATCCTGATAGACTCCGCAGCGGTATCCGACAAATCGTTGGCCTTGACAGAGGTGACGAATGGTAGCTCGTGGGCATATCGGAGGGCTCGGAGGCCTGATGCAGATAGGGCGTCCAGAATGCGGAAAGAAGGCTTATACTCCTTCTTTGGTTGAGCGATTTCGGCATCGGCAGGCTTTGCAGCTTCTTCGGTCGCTTGCGGCTCTTCCTGTGGTGGGGGGTTCGCACCATTCTCGGTGGGCTTTTGAACGTCGTCGCCACGCTTTCTCTTTTTGCCCTGCTTCTTCATCCTTGATTCATATTGTTCCTTTCTCTTCTCTAGGGACATCTCTCCGTATGTCTTGATGGCAAGCACAGACAGATCGCGATTGTACTGCTGAATGGGGTTGTAGAAGACCTGCTGAACCTCCCCTCGATCTTCGCCAATCTTAGCACCTTGCGGGACCAGAATTGTCGCCTTTCCCTCTGTAACAGTCCTGAACTCCTTTCCCTCGAAGGTCACGGTATCCGTGCTAACATTTTCGGCCGCCATTTTGATCGTGGTAGTCGAAAATTGGCGATGCGCAGTGGGTTTGTCGCAAAAGATTCGGTGGTCGCGATTTGAATAGAGGATCGAGGTTCTCGATAGACGAGTCGTAAGGTTCGCAATCGCACCGGCGCCAAAATTCGACCTTGATCTCCAAGCAGCTCTGCGAAGCATATAAGCGTGTTGCTTGGGCAAATTTTGCATGGTTTCAGAGCTTGTGGTCAAATGCGAGCTAAAATTTAAGAAATTCTGCCGCTCGCGATGGCTTCGTTATCAGATGCGGCAGGCGGTGAGAATTGAGTGTTCACCAAGCACTTACACGCAAGATCCCCAGGTTCATCAACTTTTGTTATGAAAAATCTCGGTAAGTACAACTTTGAGACTCTAATTCTCAACCTTGGGTACGGGGGATCTGAACTACCTATCATACAGCACATATGGGTCACGAACTACCGGTATCTTAATCCCTTTAATGTGTGTAGGAGGCGTCAGTGTACGGCGTTCCATTCGTAGTAAATAATTACAGCTTACGCTGCTATTCAATTTCAGAACCTTAACCAAATTAAACTTGAACCGTAGTCCTGGGGAGTAGGATATGCTACGTATTCTAACTTGTCCAGGGGTTTCAATTAGCACGTGTCGCAATAAGGTCAGTTCTGTCTCTCGAATCCAAACGATCTAAGAATCCATAAATATTCACAGTATAGTAAACTTATGTTCTACCTGTTGGACAGTCGGAAAGGCAGGTCGTAAGAATCTTAAGGTTGAAGTTTAGACCGTTGAGAAGAGCAGGTGGCTTCAGAGCAGGCTTGAGAACGCGGATGTGACTAGACGGTTTCATTTGGAATAATAGAGCCAAATTTAATGACAATGGGAAATATTACATGGAGTAATAGTGGCATCATGATCCATCGTTGGCTTTTGAGGAGTCTCACTCCAACTAACCATTTTGTATGCTGGTCGGTGCATCTTCTTCAAATTTCGTGCGAAGCCCTTGATCAAAGGACCACGCAGCACTTTTGTGTCCACACAACCAAGGATTCACTAGCATGTCGCATATTCTCGAAGCTTGAATTCTACTATCAATACCAGTTCGCGAATATCGTCTCTTGTATTTGTCTCGTTTTGCGTTGTGAGTGATATAGGGTAGATTATTCGCTTAAGAAATCCCCTCCGTGGAGAAGGATCGACAAGCGAGGTTGGTCTAGACTCAAATGTCTCCAACTCTCCAAGTCTGTCTCCATGGAAGCATGGATCCATTACAGTGGAGGTGTCTGTGTGTGATGCTTGTGTTGTACAGAAACGTTGATTGTCTGACGGATCAGATCATGCATGTATTTACAGAGTATGCATGTATCGTACGTAGTATTTCTCACTGCATGACTCGAGGCTTGGCCTACGATTGAGCGGTCAATTGCAGTCGTTATCGGTAGTTGGATAAGATAAAATTTTCAAATTATTTCTGTCCCCAAAAAGAAAAAGAAAAAGCTTGAGGCTCGCCGATCAAGGCACAAGAAGCTCCGAGCGTTGGCCTAAAACACGACTCCAAGCATTAGAGTGAATTAGCGCCCCGTCATCTCGACATTCGGAGCGGGGCATTGACATTGATTTGGGGGTGATGCTGGGTCTGATCCATGGGGAAAATTTTGGATTGCACTTCAATGACGTAGGTCAAGAATCAATAGTCCAAAGCATGTGAATTGAGACTGAAGAACCCAATTTCAAGAGATTAATACCATCTCAAATATATATATATATATATATCTAAGCAGGTGACTTATCGGTCAAGAAACCACTCAATCTTTGGACCTGTCAATCAATTCCTCATCAAGACTAAAGAGAAAAAAAGAGCCGCACTCGGAAGATTCCCCCCTCCCTCCTCTTCATGCCTTGCGAAGCTTCCCCTGGCTTGGCTTGGTCTGGCGGCGCCAGGATAGACCATATCATGGCTTTGGCTCGGAAACGTTTAAAGCTAGGCCAACTCCGTCCAAGGCACAGCGTCTCTACTCGTATCCTATGTCTGGATATTCAAGACCTTGTTGAGCTAAGCCAGGAACATCATGGTTGCCATATCGTAGAAAAAGCCAATTGCTTGCTTGCTCTTCTGTTGGCCGTGCGTGATTTGTTCATTGTTATTGTTGGCTGACCTCTCGCCCACTGAGTACAGTACCTAGTACTTAGTACTATGTAGGTCTTGAGCTTCATGCAACCCTCAGAAGCTACCAGGAACATCGCCTTGGAATAGCAAAGGCCGATACTCCCGGACATCCAACCTTGTTCCCCGTCTTGACCGCTAAAGACATATCCAAGGCCGAAAGATTATAGTTGACTTCCAAAGGATCCGACAGGTCGGGACAGAATAGGATGGGATACAGTGGAATAGAGTAGAAATTTTGTGCTATCATTATGGTGTAGCTCAACCGTATGTACTAAGATGGCACTTATCTAACTACTTGTTGAGCTGTCCAAATTCGGTTACATGAAAATGGCTTGGTTAGGATGAGCTGTTTGCTTTTTGTTCTTATTTTTATTCTTCTTTCTTATTTTTTTCTCAGGTGTAAACGAAGTCCTCTTCCTTCGTTCCTGCTCTGTCTTGTCATTGTCTTTTCCTCACCTCGTCAACACCCCAGACTCCAAGTCTCTCTGTCACCTTCTTTACCAAAAAATATCGCCTCTACCTGTGCCTGAGACTATTTATTCCTAGACACATTCTCTTACTCTTCTCTCCCTTCTTTAGTCGTGCTCTAACCTACCCCGACAACCGATTCGAGTCCTTTCCATCCTCCCTTATCTCTGGGATACTCTATCCCTCCTGTCGCTCGCTCTGGTCGTCGATCCCGCTCGATAACCCAGATCCCAGATCCCTGAACCGAACCGAACGAGCCCACTAAAAACGACACAAGCAGCGCCTACAGAGCTCCTTGACCTCCGGGGCCCCCACTAAGTTAACTTACCTACTGCGGACGCGAGCCGTTAGCCATCGATCGATAGCTCCACTGCGACAGGCACGTTGCGTAGTGTACAGCGCTTCCTTGGTTACTGTCGTCTCAGTGTTTGGGGTCTGACTGACTGAGCGAGCTGAGCGACTGCCTTTATCGTTTCGCGGGGCACGCAGCTCCCGCTCTTCTCTTCTCTCATCATGAGCCCACCGCACACCATGACATCCAACGAGGTTTATTTGCTGCCGCTCAACGATGATGGCTCACCTCAGGTGCAGGGCGAATACATCTATCTAGCCCCCAGGTCTCACGAGCCTGTAACCGTTCGCTTTGCCATTGAGGGCACCTCGTCCATTTGCCGTCATGGCAGCCTTTGGGTCAACATCCCCGACGAAGGCGCTGAGTTCCGTCGCGATCATTTTCGCGAGTTCAAGTAAGTTTTGAACCTGTTTATGGCCCAATTGATTTCTTTCGAAGTTACAAAGACCGTTTGAACGGCTTAAAGAAGAGCGCGAGTTTAACTGACACTGACGCACCACAGACTTACACCCGATTTCAATCGCACACTCGAAATCTCCATTCCCGTTTATCAACCTGGCGCCTATGCCTTCTACACTACCTACGCTGAGCTTCCTGATCTCAAGAAGGAGCTAGAAAACAGCTCTGTACAAAAGGACAACCTCAAAAAGACGCCTCTTTACTACATCGATGTTGCGCCTAGACTCAAGCTTGACGGCCGGCCCTTGCCGCTGCCTGCGCTGTCAATCTTCTCTGTCATTAGCAAGTTTATGGGCAAGTACCCCAATGACTGGGAGCGCCACCTCCACGGTATCAGTGATCGTGGTTATAACATGATTCACTTTACTCCTCTTCAAGTGCGCGGAGTGTCCAACTCTCCGTACAGCTTGTATGACCAGCTCGGTTGGGACCCTGACTGCTTCCCTGCAGGCGAGGAGGATGTGCAGAAGATGGTGGACAGCCTTGAACGCAACCACTCCTTGCTGAGCTTGACAGACATTGTGTTGAATCACACAGCCAACAACACAAAATGGCTTGAGGAGCACCCCGAAGCCGGTTACAACTTGATAACAGCCCCATGGCTCGAGTCAGCTTACCAACTCGACACAAGTCTCCTGGAGCTGAGCGACAACTTGGCCAAGCTCGGACTTCCCACTGAAGTCAAGTCTACAGATGATCTGGTGCTTATCATGAACGCTATTAAGACCGAGGTCCTCGCCAAGATAAGGCTATGGGAATACTATGCGCTCGACGTTGACCGGGATGCCGACGAAGCAGCCAAGGCCTTCTCTCAAGGAAGCAAATACAGCTCTGAGGATGCCTCAGATTTCGAGAAGAAGTTGGAGAGCGCCAAGTCTGCATCCGTGAAGGAGCAAGTCGATTTCTTCAGGGAGGTCGGTATGATTGGCACCGACAGAATGGGCGAGCGTTTCCGCAGGCGTGTGAACCCTGAGGTGGCAGCAAGCTTCCTGGCAGGTTCTTCTGACGAGAAAGCTGCAAGGGCCAAGATCGTTGAGATTCTGGATATCCTCAATGTGGACTTCTATAAGGAGTATGATGCCGAAGTAGATGATATACTTCAGCAGATCTTCAACAGGATCAAGTATGTCCGACTCGATGACCACGGCCCTAAGCTTGGTGAGATCAACAAGGAGAACCCTCTGATCGAGTCTTACTTCACTCGACTGCCTAAGAACGATACCACTTCCAAGCTTAAGCCCGAGGAGATGGCGTTGGCCAACAATGGATGGGTTTGGGGTGGCAATGCACTCATTGACAATGCAGGCCCGGAGTCAAGGGTTTACCTTCGCCGAGAAGTTATCGTCTGGGGTGATTGTGTCAAGTTGCGATACGGTTCGGGACCTGAAGACAACCCTTGGTTGTGGGAGCACATGACCAAGTATGCTCGTACACTCGCCAAGTACTTCGCCGGTCTTCGCATTGATAACTGCCATTCTACCCCCATCCACGTTGCCGAACACATTCTTGACGAGGCGCGTCGGGTGCGACCTGATCTATACGTAGTCGCTGAGTTATTCACTGGCTCTGAGGAAATGGACTACGTCTTTGTGAAGCGTCTCGGTCTCAGCTCGCTCATCCGCGAAGCCATGCAGGCATGGAGCACAGCCGAGCTCAGCCGACTTGTACACAGGCACGGTGGCCGACCCATCGGAAGCTTCGAGGTTGATGAAGTCTCCAAGTCGGACGTCCGCACACCGTCAAGCAGCCCAACAAGACTCAAGAATGGGGAGAATGGAGACACGAACGGAAACGGACCACGATCTAGAGAGATTATCCGAACAATCAAGCCCAGTCCTGTCCATGCTCTTTTCATGGACTGTACCCACGACAACGAGACGCCAGCACAGAAGCGCGACGCTCGTGACACTTTGCCCAACGCTGCCCTTGTCTGCATGTGCTCCAGTGCTACTGGAAGTGTTATGGGTTACGATGAGATCTACCCCAAGCTTGTGGACTTGGTCAACGAGACTCGACTATATACATCTGCCTCTTCCGGATCGAAGCCGATTAAGATAGGAGGCGGCGAGGACGGTATTGGTGGTGTCAAGAAGCTTCTCAACCAAATCCACACCCTGATGGGCAAGGATGAGTACGATGAGACTCACATCCATCATGAGGACCAGTACATTACTGTTCACCGCGTGCACCCCGAATCACGTAAGGGTTACTTCCTCATCGCACACACTGCCTTCCCAGGCTATGGCAACGGAAACGGCGATTTTAGCCCCGTTCATCTTACCGGTACTAAGGCTCGACACCTGGGCAGCTGGATGCTCGAAGTTGATGCCGGCGAGGAGGCGACGAAACAGGCGCTTGACGACAAGAAGTACCTGCGCGGCTTGCCTAGTCGAGTCAAGGATGTACCTGGTATCCGAATGGAAGTCAACGGCGATGACACCACTATTACTGTGCGTGACAAGTTTCCCCCAGGAAGTATCGCCCTATTCGAGACTTGGATCCCTGCGGCCGAACATTCCTCTGGTCTGGACAACTATGTCACCTCAGGTGCCAAGGCGGCATGGAGTGAACTCAGCTTGTCTGATCTCAACTTCCTGATGTACAGATGTGAAGCCGAAGAGCGAGCTGAGAGCGACGGACGAGACGGCGTTTACGACATCCCAGGGCATGGAAAGCTTGTTTACGCTGGTCTCCAGGGATGGTGGAGCATTCTCAAGAATATCATCAAGGAGAACAACCTGGCTCATCCGTTGTGCCAGAACCTTCGTGACGGTGAATGGGCTTTGGATTTCATCCTGGCCAGATTGCAGCGAATCAGTGCCACCCCCGGAAATGAGGCCCTTACTGGACCTTTGAGGTGGCTGCAAGAGCGATTCGATGCGATTCGAAAGATTCCCAGCTTCCTGCTTCCGCGATACTTTGGTCTTGTCTTGCGCACTGCTTACATGGCAAGCTGTGAAAGGTCTCTAGAGCTCATGAACGCAAGCGTGCGAGACGGCCAGTGGTTCCTCCAAAGCTTAGCTATGGTCAGCGTTCAACAGGTCGGCTACGTCAAGTCGGCATCTTTGTGGCCCAACAAGCTTGTTCCTTCCTTGGCCGCTGGCCTTCCTCATTTCGCTGTTGAATGGGCCAGATGCTGGGGTCGAGATGTGTTCATCGCCCTCCGTGGCCTTCTTCTCGGCACTGGCCGTTTCGATGACGCCAAGGAACACATTCTTGCGTTTGCTAGCGTGTTGAAGCACGGCATGATCCCCAACCTTCTCAGCAGTGGTGATGCTCCCAGATACAACTCTCGCGATTCTATCTGGTTCTTCCTCCAGTGTATCCAGGACTACACACGCTTTGCTCCTGAGGGTCTCGACATCCTTAAGGCTAAGGTTAAGCGTCGTTTCCTTCCTTACGACGATACTTGGTTCCCTACTAGTGACGAGAGGGCATACTCTAAGGAGAGCACCATTGAGGAAGTCATTCAAGAAGCGCTCCAAAGACATGCTTCTGGAATGAAATACAGAGAGGCCAACGCTGGTCCTCAAATTGATTCCCAAATGAAGGACGAAGGTTTCAACCAGGAGATTCATGTTGACTGGAGTAACGGTATCATCTTCGGTGGCAATCAACACAACTGTGGTACCTGGATGGATAAGATGGGCGAGAGCGAGCGAGCAGGCTCCAAGGGTGTTCCTGGTACTCCTCGTGATGGTGCTGCCATTGAGATCACTGGTATGCTGTACAGCACCCTGGACTGGCTTGCTGGCCTCCACGGTCAAGGAAAGTATGCGTACGCAGGTGTTGAGAAATCCGATGGTGGCTCTATCTCGCTTGGCGACTGGGCCAGTCTACTCAAGGACAACTTCGAGCGCTGCTACTACGTTCCTATCTCGCCTGATGATGACTTCAAGTACGACGTCAACACTCCCATCGTCAACCGTCGTGGAATCTACAAAGATCTGTACAAGTCTGGCAAGGAGTATGAGGATTACCAGCTGCGTCCTAACTTTGCCATTGCTATGACCACTGCACCGGGCCTCTTCGATCCCGAACACGCGATGCACGCTCTGTGTGTTGCCGATCAGGCACTCCGAGGACCTCAAGGGATGGCGACTTTGGATCCTGCGGATCTCAACTACCGTCCCTACTACGTCAATAGTGAAGATAGTGATGACTTCGCAACAAGCAAGGGCCGCAACTACCACCAAGGACCTGAGTGGATCTGGCCTACTGGATTCTTTCTCCGAGCCCTGCTCAAGTTTGACTTGAAGAGAAGAACAACTACCGAAGGCCGCACCGAGGCGTTCCAGCAGGTCACCAGAAGACTTGGTGGATGCAAGAAGATGATCCAGGAGAGCCCCTGGGCTGGTCTTCAGGAGTTGACACAGAAGAACGGCGAATACTGCGCTGACTCGGTAAGTAACTATCTATACTGGCTTTGCTAGTGATGAATGCTAACAATGTTACAGAGCCCTACACAAGCTTGGTCGGCTGGTTGTCTAATTGATTTGTACATGGATGCCGTGGAAGAACAGAATGAGGCGTAGAGCTGTTTCAAGAGAAGGATAGGACGATGAGACCTGGGACTTGGGCGTGGGCTTGAATCGCACACATACAATACCATGCATGAATTAGCAAGCATTCTCCTGATTAGGTTAATAACAAGCATTTTTAAGCGTTTGCATACATTTTGTTGAGCCTCATTGTTTATCAAACACGCCGTTGAAACGTGAATCGTTGCCGGCGACGTCATTTGAATCCTACACTAAACTGTTGGATGTGACATCAACATCCTTGCAGAAGCGGGAAGGGATCCTTCACTCGATCAAACATGCGAGTCATAGTGCCAAGGAAGAAAAGTTGAAGTAATTGCGAGTTGAAGATTTCGCTTGTGGTGGATTTGTTATATATGCTGTTATCAAGGATAGACTCCATCCATACCTTCTCCTCTTTTGCCCAGGAACACGCAAGTAATAAATATGCCAAATAAATAACCAGAGAGTATTTCCGTTCTGGTTCTAAATAAGAAACATGCCAAAAACTTCGTTTTCCTCCATCGCTGCAGTTGCTATCGCCAATGTTTCCTTGGACATACCCACACATGCACGAATTGCAAAGCTCTGTGGTAGCCTTCACCAAAAAAATCAAGAACAAATCATTAAAAACACGCCCGCCCATCTTATTTCCTTCAAACGCCTGTGTGTACCCGAAGAACAAGAACGCCAATGGGGGAGACAGCAATGATGAGAGCAAACGCAATGAAAGCATTAACAGTGAGTTACAGAAACGTTGCAAACGGTATTTCTCAACCATTGCAGTTTCTGATCGTCAGAGCCATGCACCCGCGAGTCCATCATCAAATGCTGGGTATAATCCACCCGGGAAAAGAATTGTAGTAGCCGATAATATCAAATAGAGCGAGGCCGTATGAATGGTAAATGCGCGGTTTATATCGTGAGGCGGATAATAGGTGAAATTTTGTTTTCGGTCGGTACTCGGGACATTGCAAGGAGAATCGTTACGAGTCGGAAAAAGGCGTTAACATCAAAACATGGTGATGGTGGCCCTCATCATGTTCGGTCGCGAACGATCCATCGCTTCTTCTCCTTTGGCTTCTCTTCGACGGGAGCGCCGGCGGCGGCACCGGGTAGCATGAGGCCGTGCGAGTTTCGGTTCGATTCGTCGTCGTAGGGAATGCCGCCAGATTCAGAGGCCTCCATGCCGGGACCCCAGGATGGTCGTGAAGCAGATCCAGAGTGCTTCTGGATGAGATGAGATTGGCGATCCTTCTTCTTAAGGTAACGGCGACGCCAGATACAGGCACCGACCCAGATGGCGGTGATACCGACAACGAGAACGACAATCATGATGACCCACTGCCAGTGGTTTGAGATCCTATTTCCATGTTAGAGCATGTCACGAGACTTTGGTGAAAATGTCATCGACGTACCAATCACCACCACCGTCTTGGTTGGCAAGCCTTGAACCACCAGTCGATGAAGATCCTGTGCCCGTCGTAGCCGAGCCCTGAGTTTGTTGTGTTGAGCCTCCATTCGTCTTTGTCGCAGTACCACACATGCTGCGGAACCAGCCAGCGATCGATGAAAGACCCTCTGCGCCACAAGCTTCATCGCAAACACCCTGGGTAGCGGTCTTAAAAGCGGCAACTCGCTGGTCGAGACAGAAACATGATGTGTAGGCCTTGGCGCCACCGTCGGCGGCTACTTGAGGCGGAACACAAGCACCGTTGGCATCGTATAGGGGGCCACAGGCGGCAGCGCAAGCTGGAAGGACTTGCTGGTTGTTGAAAGGGACGATGGTAGTTACTGGGGCTCCGGCTTGGGCACCAGCTCCGGCTCCTCCTTGGTCGGCTGTGAAAGTCGCATGTTAGTATGAGGGGATTCGAAGATGCTGGGATGTGAATGATGACGCACCCATTGTAACTGTGTATTAAAGGTTAGTAGAAGACCCGGGTCGGAGAGACGAGACCAAAAAACGAGCGACGAGTCGTGAAGGTAATGCGATGTGATGGTGGAAGATGTAAATCAATGCAAAACGAAAGACGACGGGACGGTTAAGGTTGTGTCGGTTCCACCGGGGCGGACGGTCCAGTCCTTTGTATGTATGGATGTACAGTATACAGTGTAGCGAGGAATAGAGTTGGGTACACCAAGCAAGGACCTGGAGGGAGGCAAGGCTTGGCTTGGCCTGTCTTGCTCTTGTCTTGTCCGCTGTTGTCAGGTTCCAGAAAAGCCAAGGCTGGCTTGCGTGCGCTATTGAAGAGTCGTGTCGTCACCCAAGCCACCTGGGGAGGAGAGAATAAACAAGAGTACGAGTGCCCAACCTCGTTGATTTGTTTCTGTGGGTGGTGAAGATGGTTTTAGTCCAAGAGAAATAGTAAGAGATAACGAAAGTCAGACGACACTGTATGTAGGTAAGTGGTTGAGTGTATGTTCAGAGGGGAAAAGAATTGAATTCTTTGTTGACGATAGACCCGACAGATGCAATACAAATGGCTGGGGTGGGCATGGGAAAAGAAGTGGGTGGGCAGCCCAAAGGTACAGCTGCAGGTGAATGGGCGACTGCCCCGACTGGCCGAAACGTATTTTCAGCGCACAACAGCCTGCAGCTGGGGGAAAATTGGGGCCGATCACTCACTGAACTACCTGAACGAACCAGCGCCGGGGCCACGAGCCAGGGTCGTTTGAACGGTGGAGGCAATTGTCTCGTCTTTTGGAGACTTTTTTTTTTCTTTCTTTTTCTTTGCGTCTAATCGGCTAGTCTTGGCTAAAGAGAACTAATACTGGAAGCGAAAGAGGGAGACAAAGAAGAGGAATTGGAATTTAGATACGAAATGACCTGCCAACGACGGGGAATGCAGAGAAATGAATCTGCAGTGATTGACTGATCTGATGTTCTGCAAGGGAAAGATACTACTGTACCTACAGTACATGCAAAAGCTAGGAAACCTTGGAAATACATACATACGCGTACGATTACTCTGGGCGGTTGTTTATCAACCAGTGATCATGCATGCCCAGACCAGCCAGTGCCGTGCTGTACGAGTTGAACCATTGGAACTAAGAAAAGGACGCCAAGAGACATGAGTTCCAGGTATATACGGGAAGGCCGGACGGCATCTGACTATGGTTTCGGTACATGGTCCCCATGTACCGCTATTATCTCGATCCAGGTTTATGGCCATGGCCATGGTCAAGGTCATGGATGGTGTCACGCGGTCAAAAGACCGAATCCAATGGCCTGGCCTTGGCGCTGCGGTCTGGACAAGACTTTTGTTTTTGTACGATGTACTCGAAACGTTATCTCGCATATTAGAATCGTTCATATTGGTGATGATTTCTGCCCCCTTTTGCGTTTGCATTGGATGTCTTATTTGTTTTGTTTCCGTCCGCTCTCCTCCTGTCCCTTAGGCGGTAAAACGTCTGAGTGTGTCTCAGTTTCAGCGTGTCCTCATCCTGACTGTATCACATAAGATACAGAACAAAATTTAAGGTAGAAGAAGTATCCTCTCTGTGTGCGACCTCGTACAGTATCTGGGTGACATGAGCATTGGTATACGGATACGGAATATAGATTCTTTCATCTTCTTTTAGTTATATGATGTGAATACTCGCCTGTATTAATTGTTTACTTTGCAGCGGTAGAAGCGCTGGAGTCGCCTGAAGAGTTCCCCATTTTAGTTGAGCACAGCAAAGGCACAGCCTGACAGCCCAGACCAGACCAGTAAGCGGAGCTGCGTGCCTGAAATAGTTCATCCCCCCACTTCCATCCTTGCCTCAATTGGCTCATCTTGGATTTCTCCGTCATTGCAATTTCCGAGAACGAGTGCCTCGATTTTCTCCATCTGAAGTTCAGTCCCAACAAAGAGACGGCATTTTGTCGAGTCTATCAGAAACTGGAAGGTCAATTGTCTTTTCCTAGACTATCGTGGACGACCCCTGCCAAGAGTCACAGTCACATTCTATCGTCGGCTTCACAGTTGCCATTCTCAGCTGCGCTGATGTGGTACAGTAATATTCTAGTGATACACCACAACATAACTCAACATAAAAAAGAATACGAGAAAGCTGTGCTTGATGCTTGGCAGTTAATGCAATATCTTATGGATGACAATGACGACAATGACAAGTACACGGATCATTTAGACTCTTCTACTGCTTATTGTCCAGTTTGAGCTTGGACAACCAAGAGCCGATCTTCTTTTCTTCTTCTTTTTCTTTCTTTTCGTCTTCACTGTAACTGTAACAATCATCCGCTGATCGCTCGTCATCCTCTGTAAGTGGGGTTGTGTTCTTGATCCACTACACCAAGATTTGCCAAGATTTGCCCAGACAGCTACATTTTAGGACCTCATCTCATCTCATACCAAAGCCGATCACTTAGATGAAAGCAATACATCATCATTTCACTCATACATAAGCAGTCACTTTAAGATTAGGCTTTCGCGGAAACGGGATGATAAATATAAAACATGTCTCGGACTAATAAATCATCTCCTATCCTGAGCTGACCGACAATCCATACTCCATAGTCCGAAATCATCAACATTCAAATATCCTCCTAAGTAGCTTGATCTTCTCCTAAACCCACAACTCATCAATAAATATCGTGCCATGAGACGCTAAATGTCTCTACATAGAAACCCATGCCACCTTGGGATCCAACTCAGTTTCATCAAGTCCTGTCGCCTGGTTCTTGATGACTGTGAAGGCGTCTCTTGGTGTTCCTATATCCGACTGTACAGTTGATGTCCTTGAAGGCTCATAGAGATCGCATGTTTACTTGGTTTCCGGCTTCTTCCCTTTGCCGTCATCTTGTCCCTTCCCTTTGTCTTCCTCCGCTTTCTCATTCTCATCGTTCGAAAAAATTAGACGAGCTCCTGGGTCTGTCGGTTCAACGGCAAGAGCCCGGCCACCACTAATTGGGTTCCATGGCCCAGCATTGGGGTCCGAATTAGGCAGACTCAGCAGATCTTGTTCTATCTGAGTGTTGTTGTTCCCAACTGTTGACTGAATGGTCTGAGTAGTCTGAGTCGTCTGAGTTGTCTGCGTCTGTAAGCCAGATGATCCTTGAGGCTGCTGGTTTGGACCACCCGAACCGCCGGATGGTCCGTTACCGGATTGACTGGGATTTTCAGCCATGGCTTAGGATCTCTGTGGAGTTGCTGTGGTTAGATGAGGTACTGAGAATGTCTAGATGAGGTGACGAGGATGTCTGGCAAGATGAGGTATTGAGGGTGTCTAGATGAGGTGACAGCGATGTCTTGTTCGATGGGGTACTGAGTACTCTTTGATGAACTTGCCTCGTATGAGATATGCTTAGGATCTCTGTGGAGTTGCTGTGGTTGAGATGAGTACTGAGTAGTTTTGGGATATGCTTAGGATCTCTGTATTGCTGAGGTCGCGATGAAGTACTGGGTAGTCTTGAGATATGAATGGGATAGAGGAGATATCTTGTCAAAGTGAGCTAGTGATCTTGTGGTGTGGTTGTGATGATAACTTCAAAGAGAGGAGGACTATGCAATTTATAGTATCTGAAGAGCCGTTTGTCCCTTCATCGTTTGTTCCATTGTCTCTGCAGCTGATGCAGTCTCTTCTCATGAAACTTCGGATCAAACCAGCCGCAACATGCTCATGACTAGTAGTCAAACAGAGAACACCATACACTGTTTGCTAGCTTGTTTCCAAGCAGCAAAACATTACCATGGGTTACACTGGGAAGATCTGGGATCAGGGTTGAAGACATTTCGTCGGTGATTCATCTGGCAATCATCTAGTTTAAGGACGATCAGATGGCTATGCAGACTACTAGCACATGCATCTAAATGCGACCGACATGTGTGCTTCAAGATGACAGACATCATCCCATCTTGTTTGATGGGCAGTTCAGGGGGTGCTTATAGACTGGCAGATGATGCGTAGTTGTGAATAGCATAGTTCATCTCTCGATCAGATACTCAAGAAACAACAAACTCGGAATGGAAACTGATCTCTAGTTAACAATGAGTTTATCATCTGATGAATTGCGGCGTTTGCTTCTTCATATCTATCAGCCATGCCTCGTCACTGGTGCTTTAATCCACTTCCTTATAACCATATTGCTTGGGGTCAAGATACAGGCTTAAACCAACTCTGCCACGACTCGAAATCCCGTGGATCTGTCCGTCTGCATCTTTCCGTCGATCTACTGCCAACTGCCGTCGCAACTTGGATTGATAATCCATCTTCCCCCGAAGTCAGATTCTCATCGCCATCTTTGTCGCATTATGCGGCATGTTTCACAAAGTCAAGCAGTCATTGATCTTGTGAGCGCGGTTGCTTGCATCTCGAATCAGCCAGAGAAACTCAAACATACTATCTCATAATCTAGTGTTTGCACGAAAAGCAGAGGAGACTTAAAGCCGAGCAACCGACATGTTTCGGCTCCGTCATTGCTTGAAAGGTTACACCGGCGGTTCATGTGCCTATGACAGGACGACAATTGGGATGGCAAACTCACGAGACAAAGGTGCGATGCGGGTATCCTTCAATATATGCAACTTGCCGTGAATCGGTGCTGACAGCCGTATATTAACGCATTGATAATGGGATCAAGGTTATCATCAATTCATGCACGAAATACACTTGGCTTCATCACTGACGTATCATATCAGCATGACTCTGGATGAATCCTCTCGGTGGATGGCTCGAGGAAGTGGCATCGAGATTGACTAAAGCACGATCTTCATCCTCATACAATTTTGTTCACAAAGAGTGTGATTGGGTCGGCCTAAAAAGAACGACATGAGAAAACATAACATATTGGGATTTATCTTTTTAAAAAATGAATGATGGCATTGTAAACAGAGTGCTTTTGAATACATGTCGGAAATATGCTTTTTGAAGTAAATATCTTTTGCTCTGCTGACGGCAGTCGCATTGTTTAGAAGACGTTTCCCTTGGTCTGCTGCTTGTCGATAGGCTTGTTACGCCAGACAAGAACGCAAATACAAATCATAGGCAAGAAAGCGCAACCAGCGATAACCATCTTGCGTTGGACAACGCCATAGGCGTAAACAACAGCATCTCGGATAGGAGTACCAATAGGATCAGCCATCTGAAATTTCATGTCGCCGTAAAGCGCAGCGGTCTGATTCTTGGCGTCCTGAGGGAGGGCATTGTATATTTCTGTAGGTAGATCGTTGGTCCAAAGAGCGCCTGATATTCCAAATCCGATGGCCTGTCCAATGGAGCCAAACATGGAGTAGAGGGCGAGGACGACAGCAATCTCCTGATGGGTGACCTGGGTCATGATGGCAAGAGGTCCGGTCATAGCCCAAATACCACCGCAAACACCGTGGAAAACCTGGCACATGACAAGGTACCCAATGTCGTTGCCAGGTTGTCGGAAGTGAATAAGGAGCGCGGTACCAAGCACACACCAAGGAATGCCGAATACAGCAGGCCAGTAGTATCTTCCATACCAACGGAGAAAACTAAATATAATATTAGCAAACTTGTCAAGACTAATTGCTGCAGTAGTGGAACTTACAGTCCGATGAATGGTGCCAAAATGGTCGACGTGACAGAGAAGGCGTTGAGTGTGTATCCAGCTGTAGCAATACTGAGACCGTGAACGACCTGGAGATACGAGTTGTAATAGGTATCCCAGGCAAAGATAGACATGTTCAGGAAAGCGCTGAGAAGGCAAGCACCCAAAATAGTTCGGTCCTTAAGAAACTTAAAGGGAACATAGGGAACCTTGGCATACCACTTCTCCCAGGCAGCGAACCCAAAGAGGCATACAACACCGACAACGATCATAGCAATGATGTAGTCGGTCTCCCAGCCGTTGGGCGCTCTAGTGGCAATGTTGAGGGGGGTCAAGATCAAAGAGAAGCCAGCAATGGTAAGGACCATTCCAACAACGTCAAACTCCACAAAGTAGTGCTTAGTAGATTCCCAAACACTACGCTGGCTCTTCTCAGGCAGGTATCCAAGCTTCTTGGCCTTGATCTCATGGTACATAAAGATTGCCGATACAGGGATTGAGAAGAAAACAAGGATAATACAAAACGAGCCGAAAGCCCATCGGTAGGTCGAATGCTTGTAGAAGAGGTCGGCAATCGTAGGGCCACCGAAGGTCGAAGCCAGCCGAGGGCTCATGTACAGACCAAACATGATCATGCGGTTACGGAGAGAGGTCATGTCAGAGAGGACGACATCGATGATGTAGCTTAAACCAACGTGTCCAACCCAGTAGAAGGTATGTCCAGCGGCATAGGTCTCGACATTCTGGCAACAAGCCTTCATGATCATTCCAACAATGATAATGAGAATCATCAGTAGGAAACCCTCATTACGTCCACGGATATCGATGATCTTGGCGATTGCGAGCTTCGATACTCCAGCAATGATGCTTCCAAAGACGCTAGTGATAGCCAACAGGCCGTGCTGGCTGAATGAAGAGGTCACATAAGGCACCAGACTAGCATGAACAGACTGGAGAAGAGTATCCACGAAGTTGACCAAGTAAAGACTTGCTGATGTCAGTGTGTTTCTTTTAGTCTTGAGCTGAAATGATAGCGACTCACAAGATGAAGACAGCCCACATCATACCAGGAGACCAGATTTTGGTGATGGCCTCGACACGCTTGACACCATCTTGCTTTGTCTCAGAGCCATCGTCAGAGTCACTTTCCTTATCCTTATTGGGAAAGTCATTGATAACGTGGTTCTCGGCCTGAATCTGCTTTTCGAAATCGCCTTGTGCTTGGGTCGGGCTGGCTGAGGCGGCCATATTTAATTGTCTAAGCCTTTAAAGCCTCAAGGTAATGTATGGTCAATCAATACAGCCGAGAAGAAGAGCAGAGATGCACCAGTTGGTATCGCACTTGGCTGGGACGCTCAATACTTTAAAATGTCGAGGTTGAGAGGACAAACTGTAATTCAGCAGCATGATGAGCACTGAGATTTATACTCAGCGTTGCATTCTCCAGAAAAGTTGCAGGAACCTGTCCATCACTTCTTCTTCTTCTTCACAAGTGGCAATACGATATGGGTCAAGTTGATTATCTTGCTGGGTCCGTAGGATCATGGGCATGGCACGAGTTGAGTTACTGGGTCCGTCCCGGATCAGCTCGCCAGTCGCCGGCTCGGAAGTCGGACTAATGCCAAGTGATCTGATAGAGTGAAAATTCGTAAAGAAGCATCAGGAGTAGCCATCGATTCATGGTTATTGTAACGGTACTGGCAGGTCGAGCGGATGAAGTGGAGTGTTTACTGCATAGCAGTGTGGGTAGGATGGGTGAGAATCCTTCCCTAGCATCGGTCGTTAGGGAATAAACTTGTCTTGTCGTTGCAAAAAAACAAACAAGGACGAAGAACCGACAGACGATCTTTACCATAAACAGATTAATACCGGCAGCAGAGGGTCTTTTGGGATGCAGGGATCCTCGCTGTAGTTTCTTTTATCTGATCAGATAATCCAGTAAAGGAGGATTCAACGGTGGGCCTGAACATTATCTGATCCAAGTGAAGGGAAGGAAATTGACCATAATGCATTCATGGCATGACATTCAATTTGTCTCCATTTTGGTGAATCGAGAAGGACTCATCAAACAAGATTCGGAGACTCAAAACCCTCAAGGCATCCGACTTTGGAGGTCATGGGCTTGAACGCGTTGCTTTCACAAATATCCATGGCTTCGCTTTTGCGGCACTCTGACGTTTGTTGCGTGGCCCACTGAGGCAAGTCGCCCGTCATATTCCAGTATGTAAGCCCGACGACCTCTTTCGTCAGGTTGGTCTCGAACTAAAAGGTTTTCGTTTGTCGTCTTTGAGCCGCAGTGGATTCAAGATGGCGCTTCAGTTCTGAAGGGGCGAGTCTGTTAGCGGCTTTTGGAGCTACCAAGAATAACTGATCCACAGAGATTAGATTAGATCGTGTGAAAAGGCGTTCTTGCCGGGTTTGTAACAATATTCGGCGGCTGTTTCTCTGCAATAACCGCCGATGTTGCCTTCTGTTAGGTACTGTGGACTCGTTCTTCCCTGCTGACATGAGACGTCTCCGCTGGCGCTCATGATGGACAGCATGTCCGAACCACATATCTTCTTCATTTTCACGGTCAAAGACTTCGATCTGAGAAGTTCACCCAACAAAAGCCACTTACCTCATTGCCAACCAATAGGCAAACGCGCGCTGTCCGGCTGGTGGATAGCATCAACCCAGCTTGACAAGGCATCTTATTTATTGAGCTTAGTCCCACATGGTCTGACTTGGAACTTTCCAAAGTCGTTGTCATGCTAAGGCCAGAGATGGTGGACTGGAGCAGAGGAAGCCGGTGGGGAGCTTGAAGGAAGAGGCAGGATCAATGGCTTATGGAAACATGTGGTGAGGAGTCGGTTTCGAGCCAATGTTCTTGTCCTTCCTCCCTCCTTGCAGTACCGGGAGGCTCTTGCCTCCAAGTGTATCGCTTCATCTATCTGTGGAATATCGTTCCAGCAGGCGTGGGGCCCAGATAATCTAAACTTATTGTTTGTAACGGCAAGAGCAGGGGATATGACTAGGCACCTACCTATGTAGCCACTTCCCCATTGACAACCAGTCATGATTTGAAATCTTTCAACACTGGCATATGATGGATCCTTTGGCTACAGGTTCCAGAAGATGCTAATTGGAGATGGATCAACTGTCTCTTTCATCAAGGTACATATCTATCCAATCCTTAGGTGCTCTGATCAAGACAGGTGCGAGCAAAACCATCTGAGAATAGCATCGTTAGGAGACCTCTATGTTAAGCAAGCAACGTAAGATCATATCCTTATCGGTTCTCTCTCTGTAAGGCCATACCATGTCCAGTTCACTCCTTTAGTGGTTTCTATCAATCTCTATCAGTTAACACCCAGCTATGATGTTTCATCGGACTCTTTGCCGTACTTGTAAATTCGACGAAGCGATTTAATGGAGAATGATGTCAGTCTAATTCACGGCGGGTAATAACTCTAACACGACTTGATACTGTACGAAGAGACCATAGACATCAGAGTGAGATTGGTACGAACCCCATCACCCAGGTGGATATCAGAAGAATTATCCTCTAGGACTTAGGCTACAGAAATAAAGTAGCCTAAGTACTGGTCTAAATTGGCCTAAAATGACGAAGTTATTTCGTCTCTTATGCTCCCCGGGGTCAATTCATCTAACACTCAGAGGTCACCCAATATCAAGTCCAAAAGTGGCGACAAATGGCTGCATTAGTGGGATCATCTGCGTGCCGATCAGGGCCGACACGGCAGAATAGATCTCCCAACGGAGTTGCAGGGCTGCAGGGTTCATGGGAACCTGGAAGCCGGGCCTTTCTGCCCTGGGACTAGACTTCCAATATGGAGTTCATTCCGTGTAAGTTCTCGTGAACGAAGAACAATATCTTGATGATTCGCTGTCTACTCTTCTTTATTTGACATCTAATCTTAGTTCTACAAGTAGATCTCCTTAATAAAAACTACAGTTCGCTGGTGGCGTCATTTTGTAACCTCTTTAAACTTGCCAAGCTCGGCTGCAGCTAACATGTCTGCCAGAAGGTTTCCAGAAGTCTGGGCAACGGATGTGACGACAGTACTTGATAGAGAGGGCTTGGCAAAGCATTGACTAGGTACGCATCGTTCGGCTCCTACATGCATCTCAAATCATACTCTTTGTCCTATCTCTTATGGAAATCGAAGCTGGCTAGCCGAACACAAACTGGTGTCCCCTTTCAGTCTTCAATTATGAAACGAATAGAAGGATTCCCTAATGAACTCATCAGGGTAGGAATGCTTATTCTATTCTTTCATAACAAGACAAATTCGTGTTACTTCCTGCAAGGACATTGTGGGTTTCCCCGGGTGACAGACGATTCTACGGTTCCCAGTAACGCAATTTTGATTTTCATCTGAGTTGTTTTAGAAATGAAATTCTACAGCGCTTACTCTGCGCTTCCTTGACGTTTTAGATCAGCATATAGTCTCCTCTGTAAAGTGATAGTAGGTAGAAGCTATGGAGCTCTGTCTCGACTGGATCTCAAAGGGCCGGTTGTCTTCGTATGAAAGCAGGGAGCACTGTTGTTGGGGTATGTACTTTGAGTTTGCTTTGCCTTTGTGTAAACGTACCCTGGTCTACCAGTTCTCAAGATCTAAATCCCAATATGCCTTCTGATTCGATAACCAGCATTTCCAAACGATTTGTATTGTCTGGGCTGAACTTTTGGAAGTGGCGTTCCACGTTGTGCGGTAGCCGATAAGGCACACCGAAATTTGAAACGTCTTCCAATTCCACACTCTATGCTTTTGACACAAGACTCCATAATGGATTAGTTCTACCGTAGCTTAGTAGCTATTTACCGTACTTTTAGGTAATTAATATGCTTTAGGAACAAAACAGATCGAGATGTTGCGGCTTACAATTGGACAGGAGGTAGCTTTAGGGTAGCCAAATTGCTTTGCATGAACGTTGACTCAGCAAACTAAGCGAAGCTTATGCGGGTCCTTCCTCACCGTCTCCGTACGTCATCGGTTCATGCGTCAGGCGCCACAAGCAACGTGAATGGGCTCAGCCTTGCATCCAGCGCCATCAAACGCCAACCTCTTCATCTACGAGCGATCATCATGTCTCTCGAGATGAATTTGATCATGGGTGACAAGCCTGATGAAGGAAACTGCTCGGGAAATGCGGCAGTCAGACCTGATCTAGGGAAGAACATCGAGGTCCAGTTCGTGTTGTCTCTGGCCATCGGCGTTTCGGCCTTCCTTCTCTTCTGTGTATGTTTGTCCCTTACTCGACTGACAATATGTTTTCAGAGCTACTTCGCGTAGTCAAATTAAGACGATACATGGCACTAACATATCGATAGTTTCTGCGTCCACGATGGCCTTCTCTTTATGCTGCGCGAAAACGTCGCCTCGATCACCAGCTTGGTCTACCTACCTTATCCAATTCCGCCTTCGGATGGATACCTACACTTTATAAGATCACTGAGGAGCAAGTCTTGGCTTCTGCTGGACTTGATGCCTTTGTGGTATGATTCAATGATTCTTCGAGAATGCCCAATAGATGCTGACAGCATACAGTTCCTTAGCTTCTTCAAGATGGCAATTCGACTCTTCGCTGTTATGGCATGCTTCGCGACTCTTATACTCTTACCAATAAACCACATATATGAAGGCTTCTCACCCGGGAAAGATGGTCGCGGCCAAAAAAGAGTCGACCTCACCGCATTTTATGAATCGGATCAAAACATTTTCTCAAACGCGAGCTTCATCGATGTGCTCAAGGGCAAGGACAAGGCAGATCAGAGCTGGATAAAGACCTGGCTATGGGCTTATGTCTTCTTCACCTACTTCTTCGTTGGGCTGACCGTATACTATCTTAACCTTGAAACCCACCGCGTTATCAAGTTCCGTCAAGACTATCTCGGTTCCCAATCTACCGTTACAGACAGGACGTTTCGCCTCACAGGCATACCGGAGGATTTACGATCGGAAGACGCCATAAAAAATCTGATCGAGAAGCTTGAGATTGGAACTGTCGAAAGGGTTCTAATTTGTCGGGAATGGAAGAAGCTTGATGACCTTGTCGATGCGAGAGACACTGCACTGAGATGCCTTGAGGGCGCCTGGGCCACGTTTCTTAAACACCAGCGGCAAAAGAGGAAAGACAACGGACACCAACGAAGGCGCGACCGCGGGGTCTCAGAGGCTGGTCAAGATGAAGCAAATGGAGACGCTGGAGAAAATGGTCGCCTCCTCGATTCAGAGCAAGAGCCTTGGGATTCAGGCGACGAAGGAAGGCCTAAAGTTAACATACGCTATGGTACTTTTGGCCTACGATCCCGAAATGT